>JASDQU010241261.1:42333-53997 GCA_032191745.1 Picea mariana
TGCAGGACTATGGGTTGCGGGCCTAAGGTCCTGTAGCTCTCTCTTTTTTGTCGATTGCTCTTATCCCCTTTTTGGCGGATCCTCTACCGACGAGTCAAAATATTTCTTGGTATTGGTTTCCAGCAAGCAAAGTGTGTTATAGAGACGAGCGTCATGTGGTCATGAATGAGTCTGATGTGGACTGTGTAGACTATGGCCTGAGTCCCCTTGATTGTAATGCATTTAGGGCTTAGTCGGAGTTTTTCCAAGGCATTTTCCCATACTGGAATGGAGATGGGTCGAAGATATCACACCAGGAGAGGTGTAATGGCTTTGAGGAGAATGTCACTTCCAAAGCATTGGAAAAAGATCTGGAGATTAATGTGAGGGAGGGGACTTAAATCCGAGGTAATGTGGGTTACTCCCTTCTACATTCTTCCCCATCGAGCTCTGAAACCTCCTCCTTAGAATCCCGGGAAACGAGTGGCCAATAGGGTTTTTTCATATGTTGCTAGGTTTGGTTCAGATGCGAAATTTTAGAATCCTAAGAAAAAGTGCATTAGGGTTCACTCTGAACCTATTTAGATGGTAGTGGGGAAGGATGTGGTAGTGGAGGACGTTTGCAAATATTATGGCACAACATTAGTAGGGAGGTTCAATGGGAAGTCTCCAAAGGAAGGCCCCCTGGCCAATTGGATCGACCATCACTGGAGACACATGTTATAATATACATCGGTGTTCCATGTCCTCATCAACGAGTGGATGGTTTTCATCTTTCGTTTGGCTTCAGACTATGATGCCATTCTCAAGAAAAGTTGGACTTAGGGTTCGTCAAGGTTGATCGTGAGAAACTGGGAAGTGGGTTTCAACCTCTCTAGAGAACCGACAACTAAAATGAAAGTGTGGGATATTTTGCATGGCCTTCCTATGGTTTTTTGGTCTCAAAAGTCTTTGGAAGCTATAGGAAATAAGATTGGGGTCTTCATAGGCCTAGAGCCTAGCTGGGAGCGCAAGGCAGGCAAGAGATGGGCTTGGATACAGGTAGAGGTGGATCTTAGGGAAGGTTTGGTAAGTAATGTGGATCTGGTTTATGGTGAGAAAAATTGGCACCAAAAGGTAGATTACTGGTGTTTTCCCTTTCGATGCTTTGCTTGTCATAAAGTGAGACACTTGCAATCGCAATGAAAATGGGCTACTCTGATTTCGGGAAGGTCAGAAAATAAGCGAGTTAGGAAATCTAAGCGGCCTTAGGCAGAATTCAGTCACACCATCGAGTCCAAGGATGTTGCAGCATAGATGGCCCAAGATTATGAGCAGGGTTGTTTGCCTCAGTCAAAGGATGACCAAGAACAACAAAATGTCTCGTCTGGTAAGCACTCTAGTTTCCCTTCCTGTATTTTTGTTTCTTTTGATAAAGTGGTGACTCCCCTAATCTCATCCCTGACTCCCTCTTCATCATGTCCCCCAGGGTCAATCCCTGCTTCTAGGGGTCCTGAAGTCCCCTCTCCTTTGTCCCCCCCATTGTTAGCGATGTCGATGCGCCATCGAAGTCCGTAGTCGGATCCAAAGTTGAGATTTCTTTAGCCATACCCCTAGAGAAGGAAGTCGAGACCCCCCCCCCCAAAAAAAAAAAGGAATACTCGTTGAGGTTTCACACCAAAGGGAAGGAAGACTCTTCCTTGTTGGGGGGTTTAACTATCACTTTAATTTTGTGATCCAAGTGGTTATCGATGGCCACCCACCTCTTCCAATTGGTTCAAAACTATTTTCTGACAATTTTGGCAATTTACTATTTTTAGCATTTTTTAACTTCTGGGCCCATTTTGAGGGCCTAAATGAAGGTTTTTAGGGATCAATCTTCTCAATGATAGTCGAAGGTTTGATTGAGCCCCCAAAATGAATATCCTCGACGATACCTTTCCAACGAGCTATCGTGCACCCCAAACAAAGATCATATGCCAAAGTTACGCCCCCGGGGAGTTGATACACCAAACTACCCAAAACGGGGTCCACAAAATTGTTGGCTTTTCATCTTCTTGGCTTAGGGTTTTGGATTTTCTTTATGATAAAAAGGCCTTTGGAGCCTCATTGTAAAATCATCTTCTTGTGAATGCGAGTAGTGGACACATCTCTTCTCAAAGATAAGCTGCCACCATTCTAGTGAGTCTTTTACTCTATATTTTTACAGTCTTTGTACAGTTTCGTTCATTAATAGAAAATTGTGTATTATTGTATCTCTGTGTTTATGGTTGCATCTTGATACATTTTTGTTATATTATTGGATATTCGAGATATCTCTGTACATTTCTTTATTATATCTTTGTTCTCATTTCGTGTCGAAAATAATCCGGATCAGTGGTATCAGAGCAGGCTGCTCTTGATCATTTTTCAGTGCATGTCCCCAACGAGGTCCGAGTATAGCAAGTTGGGTCTCGAGCTTGTCTCTCTTGAAGACAATCGCTCTCGCACACCCAAGAAACCCTCCATGGAAGAAGAAAAGAAAAACGACAGAGCAGACGATTCTATTAATTGGTTGCTTGAGCAAGCTCTCACGCGATAGAGAGATGAAATGATGGAGAATTTTTCTCACATCCTTCAATGCCTGTTGATAACAACATGCACGTCTTCATCAAGTGGCCAGTTTGGAGGCACCTTGCCTTTCAAGGTACAAGTTAATTTTGATATTCCCATATTTGAAGGACAGATAGATGCAGATGCCTTAGAAAAATGGTTAAATTTGTTAGAAGGTTATTTCTCTGTTCATAATTTCTCCTACAGGGAAAATATCACCTTCGCACTCCTTAAGGATCTCCCCCATTTCAAACATTGGTGGGAAACTTACTGGGAGCAAAGTTCCACAGAGGAGTCTAGAATATATGGGGTCGATCCCACTTGGGATTTTCATGTGGATGCGGTAAAGGAACAATATTATCCTATTGGAATCTATGAGGACTAGTACATGAGATGGACCACACTGCGACAAGAGAGGGGCCAAGCAATTCCGGAGTTCACCAATACCTTCCATATCTTTCACACCAAGCTCGGTATCAAAGACTCCGAACGAAATTTGGTTCTGAAATACCGTGGGGCTCTACACAGATACATCCAAATTGAAATGGATTTTTTGGACATCTCATCACTCGGTGCTGCTTATTGATATGTTGTTAAAATCAAGCAGAAATTTAATCACCAGAACAAACGGGAGTTCGGGTCTGCAAATCTGAAACAACCAAAGTATGATAAAGATGACCCTAACAAACATTCTCCTAAAAACTAGTCCAAGCCATAGGAAAAGAAGGGTCACGGAAAGACGAAGAAGGACACCGGAAAATGGTGCGATTTCCACAAAAACCCCTGGCACAACACCGATGAATGTCGCTCAAAACAGTGATTGGTGGCCGAGATCAAAGATAAGGAGCCAAACCCTAATTCAGAATCTTATTCAGAAAATATTGATAGAAGACAGATCATCGACATAGACTCCACTGCTATTGTCGCGACCATAGAAATTCAATAAGAAGAACCCACAAATCCTGAAGAGGGGGAGCGCCTTTTTCATTCATAGATGTGGGTGAAGGGGACCCCACTACATTTCATTGTTGATAGTGGAAGCTAGAAGAACCTCATCTCAGTAGAGGTCGTCAAATAGTTGGGATTGTCGACAACACCACAAGTATCACAACCATACAACATTTTGTGGCTTCTCCAGGGACGAGATCTTCGTGTCATCCAGCAGTGTCGATTGTCATATGACATCCAACCCTTCGAGGATGAGGTATTATGTGATGTTTCCTCGCTGGATGTTTGTGATGTTCTCTTGGGCCAGCCATATATGTGGAAGCGCCATGCTATCTATGAGTCTCGACCCCGTAGTGTCGTTGTTACTCTGGGGGGTCATCTCTACAGGATACCAGAGGTAGTTCTAACTACTGTCCCACCTAAACAATGTTGCAAGGTAGTATCTCATACTACAAAATTCAGCTTCTTCACAATCTGTTCAAAAGGTGAACAGAAGGATACTACAACCACTACAACCTCAACCCAAGCACCTTCTATCCAACAGAAGCAGGTCGACAAGAATGCAACAAAGCACAAAGATTCCTTCTGCACCCAGACATCTCATGTAGCCCGACTGGTTGAACAGATTCAACCCCGCCAACAACAGGTTCATGACAACCTTCCACAACGTAACGTCTCCAGCAAGGCAAGCAACGCACCAAGATTCAATCGCTTTCCCCTCTCCCCGGGGAACTCAACGAAATGGAGACCATTTATTCCTAAGGAGGGAGGATTGATCCAAGTGGATATTGGTGGCCACCCACCTCTTCTAACTGGCTCAAAACATTTTTCTGACAATTTTGGCAATTTGTTATTTTTAGCAGTTTTTAACTTTTGGGGCCATTTTGAGGGCCTAAATGAAAGTTTTTCAGGATCGAGTTTCTCAATGATAGCCAAAGGCTTTGATTGATCCCCCAAAATTAATCTCCTGGACGATACCTTTCCAACAAGCTATCGTGCGCCCCAAATGAAGATCATATGCCAAAGTTATGCCCCCAGGAAGTTGATACACCAAACTACCCAAAACGGGGTCCACAAAATTGTTGGCTTTTCATCTTCCGGGGTTAGGGTTTTGGATTTTCTTTATGATAAAAAGGCCTTTGGAGCCTCATTGAAAATCATCTTCTTGTGAATGCGAGTAGCAGAGACATATCTTCTTAGAGATAAGCTACCACCATTCTAGCGAGTCTTTCACTCTGTATTTTTACAGTCTTTGTACATTTTCGCTCATTAATATAAAATTGTATATTAATGTATCTCTGTGTTTATGGTTGCGTCTCTAATACATTTCTGTTATATTATTGGATATCTGAGATATCTCTGTACATCTCTTTATTATATCTCCATTCTCATTTAGTGTTGAAAATAATCTGGATCATGTAGCCTAACCCAGTTGGGAGGAAGTCTCATCTCCTTAAATCCTAGAAACACGTAGTTATGGATATTGATGGGTGTTATATATGCACTAAAAACACAGTAAAAACCCTCAAGTAAATTGTCAACCCGGGTTAAGTAAACTTAGAGTTGTAGCAAAATATATGCCAAAGGTAGAAGGGTTGGTAGGAGTATAGTCTAACTAATGAAGGTAGCTATCTAAGGCTAATCTACTTAAGCAAAACTATCTAATGAACAAATCCTACTAAGCAACTTGAAACTAGGTAACCTAAGTACTTTTGGGCCAAGGATCGATGGATAGTTCTAAGAAAACAAGTAAAAACCCTATGTAAGGAAAACTAGTTCATAACAATAAGCAAAAGCAACTATTTAAGCATAATAATGAGCAACTAACAAAAGCAAACTATTTTTAACTTGCCAACCTACATTCAATGAGCAACTACCCTATGAAAGCAAGTAAATAAACAAGCAAGCAAAGACACCTAACTAACCTACTAAAGCAAGTAAACAAATAAGCAAAGACAACTATCTAACCTACTAAAGTAATAGACAAATAAGCAAAGACAACTAACTGACCTACTAAAGCAAATAGACAAGTAAGAAAAGACAACTAACTACTGCAAGCAATCAAATTAAAACTTCTCATTGAACAACTATCTAGCCTAAGAGGCAAGTGGACTAAATTCTTAATTCAAAACTATTTCTAATTCATGAAAGGAAATCTATTTAATTGAAAGCAAGAAGAACTAACAACTAGTCTTCAACCTATGATAAGCAAAACTACTATCTGGTCTATCAAAGCAAAGACTATCTATCCTACAACAACAATTAAACTATCTTTTGAAACTATGAAAGCAAGGAACTATATCTTCTGATCTATGAAAGCAGGAAAACTATCTCTTTTAATCTATGAAAGAAAGAAAACTATTTCTTAATCTATGAAAGCAAGAAAACTATCTTTAATCTATGAAAAACTAAAATATAATGTTGTTGGTTGTGTGAATGTCTTTGGTGTCGGATAATATCTCGATGGCACTTGACAACAAAGGACAATTCAAGCGGTATAAGCTCAACACTAATCTCAATGGCAAAGTGAAAGGTATATCGATTAAACAATCCAATGAGAATTTAGCCATGACAAAACAATGTTAGATACCCTGCATATCCATATATTAACCATCAACAACATAACAAGATCGTCATTATATTTCTATACTACATAAGCAAAACTAGATTCAACCATTAACTAAGAAATATAATTGCGATTTAATTGTAGGAAAGAAAATTACATAAATGAAACTATTCTACATCTATTCTAACAATTCAAACTGCAATAAGAAAAAATGCTTAAGAACATAAATTAAACTATGATATTGAAAAGTAAACTAACAACTACATTAACCAACAACTAATTAAACAAAATCTATATAAAAATGAGATAAGAAAGCTATAATTAAAAAATGGAATTAATTCTATCCATCCATCAAATCCCTATCGAAGATGACCCAAATAAAAATTATGTTCTAGTCTAATTAAAACTCTGTTTTAAACTTGAATATAAAATTATAAATCAAAGCATAATGTAACATCTAATTGTGCATGGGGTTAGTCTAGGGACTTGTAAGTCTGTTCCTAATCTACAAGATCAATGCATGTTAACACATCTCATCATTCTAACCTGCAAAAGAGAATCACAACAATTAAGCTACAACAAACTAATTAACACAATGAAAATGCATGTACAGAAAATAAAGAGAACAATTAAATTATGAAATGCAGAAACAAACATGAAGATAGTTACCAGACTGTTGGTGGGCCCCCCAACAAGTCGTGGTCACTCTTTAAAAGCACACCACGAACTCAACAGGTTGAATTCACCATAAAAACTCAAAAACGCAGTTCTAGCATAATCTGGCAATGTAAAAACCCAAAATAGAGTAAAATCATTTTTCTGTCTATCACACTGACAATTCTAATGCTTAACTTATGTCTGACCACCTCGATGGTATTTATAATGTTTACAGGCCAAGTGGTCGACCACAGGAGGGTCGAACCACTTCTAAATTCGGCAAATTACAATAAATGATGCCCTAATTGATAAAACAGAGTGAGCCAATAATTGCCCTCTTGAACAACTGAAACTGAGTTGCCGAGAGCTCAGTAGCTGGAGGGGCAAGCATGAACAAAACCCATGTTCCCGATTCGCTCATCACTAGCCGCCAATACCATAACCGCCAAGTCGCCCTTCGTTTTTGTGCAATACATAGTGCTGGATAGAGTGTCGGATCAAGTGCCAGAATGAGTACTGGAATGAGTGCCGGATCAAGTGCCAGAAGCATAAACGTGGTGCGTTTTTTCCCTGTAACACCAGAAAAACATGAATTAGCTCTTGGTAATCATAAAACATGATGAATTATACTCAATATAATCATTAAACATGAATTACACGTACCTAGTGTCGATCATACCGTTTTATCATGAAATTCTTCAAAAAGCTCATTTAAAATATGAAAAACACATATGTACATGCGGCAAAAGTATATAATAACCGTCATAAAAGTGATCATATCTCAGGGCCAACAGATATCCAGAAAGGTAAACAAGCCACAATTTATGGGGCCCTTAGAGCAAGGAAAACCCTTAAGAAATTGTCATCATGATGATTTTATCCTTCAATGCATGAGGGTAGGGGCTGCCCAGAAAAAAACTAGCCCTCAAAAGGATCATTCTGAGCCAGAAGCCCGATGTGTTGCTAATCCAGGAAGCCATGTGTGAAGGCTCAAAAGCTAGAGCAATTTTGGAGCCCTAGCATAAAGGTTGGCCTTTATGTGTAGTCAACGCCATGGGTCAATACAAAGTTCGTGTAACTGGTTAAAGCTTGACATGCAAAGCTTTCTCTTCCCCGTCAATTCATTCAGTCATAATGGTTAAATTGGAGGTCAAGGATCTTGGGTTTTGTCTCAATGTGGAAAATGTCTATGGTCCTTATTCTAATAGAATCTCCTTATGAAAATCTCTAGTTGATGTTGGAGTCTTTTCAGACCTGAATACGGTGGTAGGAAGTGAACTGAATCTCATGCTCTCTCTAAGGGAAGTATGGGGGGCTAACCCTTATCAGGACCAAGAGGGTGGGTTTTTCGCATCCTTTTTCGAGAAGTACCACTTAGCTAATTTGGAGCCCATCAAACTAGTCCCTACTTGCAAGAATTTCCATATCAATGAAGAGGCAGTGGCCAAAAGGCTTGATAGGTTTTTGGTTTATGAAGCCCTGTTAGGTGTCTCTCTAATCTGGAAGTCAAGCTTGTCTGAAGGAGGTCTGTCTAATCATTGGCCTATTCTTGTCACATTGTCCTCGGGAGGGGAAACATCGTTGTCCCCTCTTAAGTTCAATCTTGTGTGGTTGGAGGTGGAAGATTACCAATCACTTGTGGCCGAGAATTGACTCCATTTGTCCTCTTCCTCCAGTCCATCCTTCATGTCTCAATTTTGAGGAAAAATTTTCCAGGATTAAGCAGGTAACCAAGCATTGGATAAAATATTTTTCAAAGAGATCCATGCACAAGTTAAGAGAAGTCGAGGTAACCATCTCAAGGATCTACAATGAATTGGACAAGGGATCTCTTTCAACCGCTCATTTATAACAACTAAGGGATGCTAAAGCTATTTGTCATGAACATTTGTTTAAGGAATATGAAATGTGGAGAATAAAGTGTAGGGATCTATGGCTAAAAGTGGGTGATAATAATTCCAAATTCTTTCACCATTATGCTAACTTACGGAAAAATGTAGACACAATTTGGGAAATCCAGATAGATGATGGCTCGTTGGTTAGCTCATTTCAAGAGAAGGCAGAGGAGGGAACCCGATATTTCCACTCTTTTTTCCAGGATCCAAGGGGATTCCCCATACAAGAAATCCTTCAAGTCATCTCCAAATTACATCATGTCATCACCGAAGAAATGAATTAGTCTTTAGGCAAGGTTATGTCTGAGTTAGAAGTGTAGGTGGCCCTTTCCTCCATGCAGAAAGGATAGAGTCTGGGGCCTAATGGAATTACTGTTGAAATCTACTTAGGATTTTATGATCTAATTAAGGACAACTTGTTAAAAGTGGTAAGGGAATCACACATGTAAGGAAAAGTGCTCAGCTCATTTAATTCCACCTTCATTATGTTGACTCCCAAAAAGCAAGATGGTTTATCTTTCAGAGACTTTCAACCCATTTCTTGTTGCAATGTTATTTATAAAATAGTGGCGAAAGTAATTGTGAGGTGTCTAAAACACATCCTCAGTGATATCATATTGGAAGAGCAGTTTGGGTTTTTACAGAATAGGAAAATCCATGATGCGGTGGAGGTTTCCTAGGAGGCCCTTCATTTAGTTAAGAAATTCAACCAACAAGTGGCCACCCTTAATCTTGGTTTGTCCAAAGCATACAATTGCATAAGTTAGACATTTCTTCGCCTATATTTTTCACTAGGGGATGACTCTACCATTCGTTAATTGGATTATGGGGTGCATTCAATCAGTTTCGTCTGCAGTGCTTATCAATGGATCCCCTACTGTTTTCTTTAGAGTAGCTTGTGGATTGAGACAAGGCTATCCGTTAACTCCCTTCCTTTTTCTAATAGTGGCATAAGATCTTAGTAAAATGTTTATGGAGACCGGAAGGGAGGGGGCGCTCAAAGGCCTAAATGTATCCGAACAAGAGCTCATATCTCATCTCCTTTTTGTTGATGCCATCCTTTGTTTTTCCCAAGGACTTGTAAGGGAAATGTTGGCCCTAAAAGGGGTTCTTGATATATATTGCAAGGCCATTGGGATGGTTGTAAATCACGAAAAATATTGTATGTATCTCTTTCCTATCTCGGCTCTCGTAACACATTTTATCAAGGATATCCTTCCTTATCAAGTGAAACATTTGGAGACCGAATTCAAATATTTGCGGTTCTTTTTAAAGCATGACAACTACAGGTTTTTCGATTGGTTTTGGCTTGTTAAAAAGGTTGAGCAACGTGTCTCGATTTGGGTAAATCGAATGTTGTCTCAAGGTGGCAGGATGGTTTTATTGAAATTAGTTATCGAAAGTATCTCGGTGTATTGGACATCAATAATAGTGGTTCCTAATGGAATTCTCACTAAAATTAGTAAAGATAGCTTCTAATTCTTATGGCTTGGCTCTCAGTGAAATGAAGGTATCCCATTGGTTAAATGGTCTAAAGTGGCTCTCCCTAAGGAGTTCGGGGGATGGGGCCTCAAGAATATATTCAATTTTTCATAGGCCTTCGTGGAAAGAAGTCTTTAGCGTTTTGATATGAGTGTCTCATTATGGGGAAGAATATCCAAATCCAAGTATCTCAATGGCCTCATAGTGGAGGATTGGTTTAGACTACCACAAAACTATGCCAAGGGGTCAATAGTATGGAAGGCCTTAGTGTCCGCATTTCCATTGGTAGGGAAATGGATAGTGTGGAAAATAGGAGATGACATATCAATACATATTGGTGAAGACATCTAGTTAGGAGATGGTAATGATTTTCTCCTTTCGGCCCCTCTCCTACAAGCCCTCCATTTTGAAAACATTTTTTCTTTAGCTTGATCTTGGGCACATGTGCCTCAGTTCCAAGGTAGGACTGATTGGCGGTCTGTGCTCTCTTTGGGATTGGAAGGGGCAGAGGAAGAAGAATGGGATTAGTTTGTCAAGCTATTATTTTCTAACTACATTATTCTTCAGGATGACAAGCCATATAAGTTATGTTGGGCCAAGAATCCAAAAAGGGGTGACTATACGACCAAATTGGGTTAAAAGGCATGTATGGAATTTGAGTTCATAGGAGACAAAAAATGGTGGTGGAGTCCTTTGTGGAAATTGCATGCTCTGTTGAAGAGTAGAATTAATCTATGGTTGGCCTTGAATAATAAACTGTTAACTTGGGAAGTGGGGCTTAAGAGAGGTTGGATGAGCCCAAGCGAATGTTTATTATGTAAGAACCATGAGGAAACCTCCACTCACATATTTTATTGATTGTGTGTATGCAACTCAAGTCTTTGGGATAGTATAGAAGGATCTCAGGTCATCAACTTCATGGAACAAATCTAGCCTGGAAGACTCTCTGAAGGATTAGTTGTCCAATAAGGTGGTCAAACGGTTTGAAGGGATACTTAGCTTCTTGGTTTCCAACATTTGGTGGGCCCATAACTCAAGCATATTCAAGAACAAAGATATGCCCCTGGAAGGCACTGCTAGTATTATTATGAACATGTCTAAAGAATTCATGATATATTTGAAAATTAAAGACCCAAGGATGCCTTCCATACTAGATATGGACTTTGGGATACCCTGGGGCTTCTTTCATGGGGCGTGCCAGGGCCACCCCCCAATGTGTGGGGTCAGAGTTGTTTTGTATTTGAAACAAAACCATTATTTGCAAATTCTCTATGCTCTTGGGAGGGGCACCAAGAACAAAGAATAGTTTATTGCCCTGTACACTTGATTAGAGGCCTCTTTAAAAAAAGGTGTCAAGAAGTTGTAAATATTGGGGGATTCCAAGCTAGTGATCGATTGGGCAAGGAAAAAGGCATCGGTGGTTGATGTCAGGATAAATCCTTTACTTAGGGACATAAAATGCTTCCTCCCCTCCTTTGAATGGATTTCATTTTGTCATATCTACAGAGAGATGAATGACAAAGCATATGCTCTTTCTAAGGAGGCTCTGTCTCTTTCGGTCAGAGC
>JASDQU010241261.1:54017-70089 GCA_032191745.1 Picea mariana
ATTCTATGAGTTTATAGACAACGAGGAGACAAAATCTATGGAATTCCAATTTTAGCAACAACCATTGATGTGTTGTTGTAAAGAGGAGGAGGTGATGACATAATAGAATGGACATTTCTTTTTGTTTTTTTGTATGAATCCTTAAGTTGTTATTGTAAGTAAGATCGTTTTTATACAAGAAGTAGTTGGTGGTTTTTGTTGATGAAAGATTGGTAAAGTAGCAGTGTGCCTCAGTGCACCAGTTTTTTCTCTCTTTTTATGAGACATGCAACATGTATATTCACTCCTTATGAATATATATATTTTTTAATGGAAAAAAATAATAACATTAAAATTTGTATTATATATATATATATATATATATATTAATGGAAATTTTATGTGATTCCCTAAAATATTTGGATGGAGGATGACTCAATTACCAATTGCAATTTAGTTTCTACTAATTTATTGGGACATAATTGGACTTGGACTTCAATTGCAAAAGAATCAAGGACCTTATGACGAGCTCTGCCTGGAATAGTTTGGTTTATTGCACTAGAACTAGGGACCTCACGTCAAACCAACTATTTCAAGGAAGATTTCCTCTTGAGCCCTCGGTTCTATGTGGTTGAGATTCAAGTCAGACTAAGTCTCATTGGGTTACTAGTGGCTATTGTAGTGGGTATCTAATCCCCATGTCGAGGATTCAACTAGCCCCTAGTCCTAGGAACTAGCACCCCCCTCCCCCCAATTTCTTTTGTTGCCTTGTTGATTGTGGCTTATTACCCTCCTGTCTCAATATTTGGATGCTCTTGGTGCACCTAGTTGATTTCCAGTTCATTGATCGGTTTTCCTATGTGACCCTTACACTTGTAATGTGCATGATTACCAATGTTTCCTTATTGAATAGTTCATTGATGGTACTTTCTTTTCCTTTAATGTGTTTGCCCAAATGACTCAATCTTGCTATTTACTTGCACTGGTTATGAATGATCTATTAAACTATATAAATTTGCATTGTTTGTCCATCATGGATGGTTATGTCTATGAGTACTTCATTAAGCTCTTGGATTGATGATTGGGATGCTATTTTCTTTTTTCTCCATCATTCTATTCTTCATGACCTCAAGTTCTTGCTTTGATTCCTTAGTGATTAATATAAACATGACTTGGTTGTAAACATGTTCTGTGAAGTTCTAATGCATTGTCTCTTAAAGCGTATTTTCTAATTTACTGTAATTCCACAAAGAGAATTTTAGTGCACATTTTACACTTGTGTATTGATGGGATTGAAATGTCTAAAACTATCATACTCTCTAAGTGGGTGAATGGGAATGCGAATGTCGAAGTAATTTGAGGGAAGTTTTCATATTAATGTTGTTAATTGGAATGATAAAGATAATGTAAGCGGACGAATGGGAATGGCAAAGTAATTTGAGGGAAGTTTTCATATTAATGTTGTTAAGTGGAATCATAAAGATACTACAAGTATACTGATCTTATTTGAATTTGGTTCACTATTTTGATGATGATCTCTTACAAGCAAATTGGTGAAAAGATTGTACGTTTTGAAAAGAAAGTGTAAATCCTCGTAGACTTAGAAACTCAGGAACTTGATATACATTCTAGGTTAAATTCTATAATTAAATGTATGATCTTTAAGTTATGATTTTATTTTAAAGATGATAATGATGATGTCGATGAAGATGGAATTTAAAAATAATATGTTTTGGTCACATATCTTTTGGTGGATAAAAAATTTAATAATAATATTTGTATTCATGAATTAAAAAATTGTAAAATAATATTTGTGAAATTTTCTAATAAAATGTAAGATTCTTAAAATATGTTCACCATGAAATCAATTTTGATTTATCAAACCTTATGAAAAGTAAGAAAATAATTAGTCAACTTTAAAATTTTGTTTCTATATTCAATCAATTATAAAATAAATATTTCTAAATTATTATATTTTTTATTAAAGTAAATCTAGTTATCTATACAAAAAATTAATATAATTGTTTATTGTTTTACATAATAACTCATATTAATTAGAAATACATTTGTTTAATTAGAAACACAATCTAATGTTCCTTTAAAATCATGCACTTATTTATAGAATAATGACATAAACATAATGTAAAACCATAAAACAAACAAGATTTCCAACCTTTGATATCTTTTTTAATATGTTTTATTCTTTTAATACTCTTTTTAAATGAAAAATATTATTTAATTGGAAAGAAATCATAATCCTCAACAATAAAGGTTTATCATTATCCTTGAAGTCTAATATTACTATTGGACAATCTTTTAAGATTACTAATTTCTTAAAAACATATTTCAAAATAAACATTTACATAAGATGTTTATATATTAATTTTGAATATCTAAATAATTTTCAATGATTTTTTACATTATCATTGAATTTTAAGATTCATATTCACAATCAAACTTTTTTGAAATATAATTTAAAACATTTAAATAATAATGTGTTTGAATATTTAAATAATATTTTCATGACTTCTAATTTTATTATTTTTAAGATTCATATTCACAATCAAACTTTTTTGAAATATAATTTAAAACATTTAAATAATAATGTGTTTGAATATTTAAATAATATTTTCATGACTTCTAATTTTATTATTGAATTTTAAGATTATTATTTACACTCACAAGTTTTATGGAAACCAACATAAGATATTTAGATAAGGATTTTGAATATTCAAATGATTTATTGTGATTTTTAACATTATCCTTTGAATTTTAAGATTCCTATTCACAGTCAATTTTTTTTGAAATATGATCTCATATGTTTTAAAGCATATAGTTAAGATATTTAAATAATAATTTACAAGAAGTGATCATGTGAGAGATAGAAAATTTGAAATATGATTTTATATGTTTTAAAGTATTTAGTTAAAATATTTAAATAATAATTTATAAGAAGTTATCATGTGAGAGATAGAAATAAAGGTTTTTATAAGACCTCAAAAATTGATTGTGTGAAAAATAAAATTAGAAGTTTTTATGGGTTTGTTGATAGAAACTACAATTTATTTGTTCCTTTACTTGATTACAATATTGAATGTTATAAGTGTAATAACTATGGGCATATAGCACATGATTGTATAAGCAACATATTAAAGTCTCCTAAATAAAACATGGAAAAATATGCTCTTACCAAGCATAGAGAAGAATACACAAAGGTGTGGTAAATGAAGTAAGAAGAACCAAAGAAGGAAGAACATGAACTTGCAATGTATGATCAAGATAAATGAAGCCAATGGTACATTGATACTGGATGTTCAAAACACATGACATGGGATCAGGAAAAATTTCTCACCCTAAAGGAAGAAAAATGAGGCGATGTTACCTTTGGGGATACTACTTTTGCAAGGATAGTTGGAAAAGATACCATTAGTATTGATAACAGAAAGACTAAAACACATAGTGTCTTGTATGTTGAAGGGTTAAAAAACAATATTCCAAGTGTCAGTCAAATGTGTGATCAAGGTTACAACCTCACATTTCATTCTAAAGGATGCGAGATAAAGAAAATAGGTTCAAGAAGAGAAATGCATACGTTATCGTTGAAGTCAAAGGAGAAAAATGTTGTATGGGAGTCATATCCCTCTCATATCTTTAGTAAAGGGAAGCACAAGCTCAGGGGAGCAACCCTTTGTCATTGATGTCAAAGGGGAAGAATTTGTAGATAGAGGAAGAATGACAGACACAAGGAAAGTTGCATATAGGGGGAGTATCAAAATTCACTAAGGATTTCTATCAATGACAAAGGGGGATATTGGAAATATTGTTTTCATTGATTCCAAAGATAAGGGGACATTGCATATGTCCAAGATAAAGATTGCAAGATGGATATTGTTGGAAATATTATTTTTGGATTTTTGATGCTTAATTTGGATATCCTATATTTGAATGAATTTTTACTCTAAATATATAGCTCAAATGGGAGCATAGGTTATATGGTTGGAAAGCTTATTCTGAAACCTTTCTAATAGTATATGACACTCCCTCTAACTCCTTAGGAATAAGGAGATGTGAATTTTTCTTTCATACAACCCAACCAAAAAGTTTGTGTTGGCCCAACTAGTCTTTATAGGTCAACCCTAAAAGTGAGCACATAAACACTATAAATATAGGGTAGATGTGCACATTTGAAGAGAATCCAATGAAGAAGATCAAATTTGAGGTGCGCAAGAGAAGCTGGAGAGTATTCTTGGGGTCTAAAGGTGCAAGAGAAATTTTCTTGGAGTTTTAAGGGTGCGCTATGAAGGACTAAGGTCTATGGTGTTGCAGAGTGCGTTATTTTGAGGTTTTGATGCTATAATATGGGATTATATTCTAGGAATGATGCTATGAGTTTTGATAGGGCATGACGGATAAATATGACTAAGGTTTGAATCTATATCTAGGGTATGAAGCAAGGAGAGGCACTGGAGCATGAAAGTTAAAGGTATGATGTTGTTATGAAATACATGAAGTATGAATCATGCAGGTGAAGTAAAAAATATTTGTGTATGAAGATCTTAGGTTGGTGCCTATACAGTTCTTACTGAGTTGGTGCTCAACTGAGGAGATTGGTGTCTTTGGTAGGTTGGTGCCTACACAATATCTTGTTGAGTTGGTGCTTAGTTGAGGAGATTGGTGTGTCTAGTAGGTTGGTGCCTACATAATATCTTGTTGATTTGGTGCTTAGATAAGGAGATCTATGTCTCTAGTAGGTTGGTGCCTACAATCTTTGTAACAGTATTTTGGTGCATACATACATTTATAAAGATAAGTTTTTGTGGTTTTCTCCCATAAGGGTTTCCAACTTAAACTCTGTGTATCGTGATTTGTGATTACACACATTTACTATTTTAAAGTTAATGAATGATTGATGAATGCTCAATTAAAATAAAAAGTATCTTATATTGATTCATCCCACCTCTAAGTATAAGCATAAGTTCAACAGGGACAAGAACATAAGGTATGCAAGCTCATCAAATCCTTCTATGGCATGAAACAAGCACCACGAACATGGTATGAAAAGTTAATGGAGCATCTTCTAAAATTGAATTTCAAGCATTTAAATCTTGATGATGCAACTTTGTTTGTGAAGAAAATTGGAAAATATGTTGTATATCATGTAGTATATGTAGATGATCTATTGATAATAGGGAACAATGAAAGCTACATTTCATTCATAAAGAAGGAGTTGAAGAAAGGTTTCAAGATGAAAGATTTGGGACATCTTTCAAGGTGACAGGTTTCAAAGTGATTCAAAATCCAAAGTACATATTCATCTCCCATAGGAAGTACATTGGAGAACTATTGAACAAGTTTGGCATGGTTGAGTGTAATATTATTTCTAGTCCAATGGAACAAAATTTGAAACTCACATTGAAAGAAGGGATCGAATTTGAGGATGCATCCGAGTATAGACAGCTTGTGGGAAGTCTTATCTGTATTACTACCACCAGACCAAAAATTTCATTTGATGTTGGGATTCTTTCCAGGTTCATGCAAAATCCTTGTGAAGGACATTGGTCTGCTGTAAAAAGAGTTCTAAAATAATTGAAGGGAACTGAAGATTTTGAACTCAAGTACTCTGAGGTAGATGAATTCAACCTGATCAAATATTGTAATTCAGACTTTGTTGGGGATAACGAAAATGGAGTGTCAAATTTAGGTTATCTCATGAGTCTTGGATCAACAATCGTCTCCTGAAGATCACACAAACAATCAATTCACAGATTCCAAAACAAAGGCGAAATATGTGGTAGTTGCATAAGCAACAAGGGAGATTGTGTGGCTTAGGAAAATACTTGAAGATTTGCATGAGAAACAAGTGAATTCTACTACTCTTCTAGTTGACAATACTTCCGCAATCAAGTTGGCCAAGAATCCCAGATTTCATGATTGAACTAAGCACATCAACATAAAGTATCACTTGATTCGATATCATGTAGAGGCCAAGACTATTCACTTGATGCATTGTTCCACAAATGAGAAAATTGCAGACATCTTCACCAAAGAACTTGGAAGAGAAAAATTTGAAAAGTTCAAAATGAAGCTTGGACTCACAAATACCCCTTTACATTAAGGGGGGGAATATTGGATGCGAAATCCTTGGGATTGCATTGCCAGTAACATAAATGATAAATATGAAGAGTCGTAGGTGATAAAAAGAGTCATTCATTGGGGAAGACCAATAGTCACATTTTGTATCTTTATTGAATCTCAAGCTTCTACAATATAATAACAATGAAGTTACGAGTTTTTCCAATATTTGACCTGAAAATTCAAAAATAATATCACATATTTTGATGAACTAACTCTTAAATACCATAACTAAAAAGACCATAGTAAAAATTTAACACACATCAATAAACATATTTAAGTCCAAATACATTATTAGGTCAATGCATTGTTTTACCTTAAGGGAGTCCCATAGCTTAAAACCACATTTTGAAAAGTAAACCATTTTTATGACAATATTTTGTTCTTCTACTAACTAGCCATTTTATTAGTCTTTGCCATGCATGGAATACAATGATCACTTTGGGGTAAAAGGTGAGTGAGCTTATTATGATTCTTATACAATTAATCATTATTCTCTAATTTTTAATAATTATTAATTTTATTTTTTTAGAAAATAATAAACATTTTTTAATTTTTGAAATTATAGCATGTTATTTTTATTAACTGCTTAATTTGATTTTAAAAATTAAATTTTATTAAAAGTGAAAATTAATAATTAATATATATTTAAATATCCACATATTACTTGATGGTACACACAATAATTGTATATCCACATAGTACTTGATGGTACACACGATAATTGTTTTATAAATCAAATATTTTCATAGTCAAATTTGGCAGTAGGGCAGTTCGAGTCACCATTTAATGGTCCATATATCTCCTTTAACATATATGCTTCATTTTTACTCATCTAAGCCTTATTCACAGCTGCAATAGCCATCCTCTCTACTCTTGCTTGCACTCTCAGGTTCTCCAGCGTGCCCATATTAACTCCAAGTACGATTCTCAAATTTCAAGGTGTTCAATGAGTATAGAGTCATTGAGTATTCACTGCAATTCTGTTCAAAGTGTAGGTTCTCTAGTGTGCCTATATTAACTCCTTTCACGATTAGGTATTCATTGCAATTCAATGCAACAATTTTAAGTTGAATCTTAATACTCTTAAATTTCAGTTTACAAATTTTGAGAGCTGAGATTTTAATCGAATTTTTGAAAAAAATAGATAAAGAAGAAGGGTGGATTGAGTGCCCTTATCCCATGCCATCTTATCCCATGTCATACATAAAGTGAATTTACTATGTCACCACATGCACACAGTTTTACATGGGTATTCACGTAGTCTAAACATTTAACTTTTTGACGTTTTTGTTATAATACATCCGAATCGAGATTAGCATGATATGTATTCAATGAATATGATACACATAAATATATGATCTATGACCTTTGGATTCATCTTCCAAGAGGTCTCTTGGACTCTTGATGATAGTTCCTATTCACTTGTGACTTTTCATATTCCTTCTCAAGTGAATAATACAAAATATAATAACCCTAACAGATTAGGTTTTCAACATCCTCCCCTTAATCTGATGGGGCATATGTGAGTCCAAGCAGAGAGATAAAATATAGAAGTGGACAACTACCAATTGTTAAATGTTCTCTCTGAATCTGGTGGTTTTGGGGTGACTACAAAACAAATGGTTAGCAGAAGGTGATGTCTTCTACTAAATGGTGGTTTAAGGAAGACCAAAAATCCCGGGACTTGGCTCTAAGGCTCAATGGTTCTTGGAACATTTCCTAATTTAGCTAGAATTTGAATTTTTCTACTAATTGAAAGTGTTCTCAAATGGTGGTTTAAATATGACCACAAATTGTTGTCTAGTAGAAGTTGTAATTATTCTACTAAATGGTGGTTTAAGGAAGACCACAAACCAAATCATGTTGATGGAATATGGATTTGACTCTGGATCGCTTGTTCCTACTTGTTTGATAGGAATTTGAAACTTGAAGCTTGACTGTCAATCACTGATATTATTCCTCCCTGTTAGAGACAAGGTGAGAATATGGAAATATTTACACTAAAAGATGTATTAATACTTAAGAATGAATTCTTTGGTATGACCGATATAGTTCATAATGTTAATTCTTTTGTTGTAGTTCATTTTGTTGGAGTTGTGATTCAATCTAAAGAAATTCAATTTTATCCTGCAAATGTTGTAAATATGTTAGAATATTAGTGAGAGTTTCTTTTTCAATTGTGACCGTATTATTGACAATAGAGAGAATTATAATATTCAATAACTCTAATAATTCATACATTCAAGCCATTTAAAGACTTACTTAGACCTCAAAGGGTTTCTTGCAGCTTCGCCATTTAACAATCAAACTCAACAATTCAAACTTAGCAAATGGAGGATGTTGGATTCCATAAAAAATGCATATATTTACAATGCAACTCAACTTAATTTTAAAAAAAGTACAAATGTACTTACAAAAAACTATTTTCAAGTTATATCTATTCTTTATTCTAGAGTTGAATTGATCTTCAAAAATTTATTTATCATAAAGATATTGTTGTTTGAAAAAAAAATATCTTGTATAGTTGCCAAAAACTAAGTTAATAACACCTTCCTTACATGAATTTTAGCAGCCTTACTTCACTCTTTGTTGAGGATGGCATGGCATTATATTCTATGGAACAATATTATTAAGAATTAGGTTAACTGGGGAGAAATTTTCCCTCTCGAGTGTCCTTACTCCGAAAGGTCCTCCGACAACTGTGGTTGTTGCATTGTTCCCAATGCAGCGCTCCAACACTATGGTTCATGCTTGATGAATGTCATTCATGCATCCTGCATCCAACACCATATCGATACACGAAATCGGATTTGCAACACCATATCAATACATGAAACCATAAATCTTGTTAGTTGTATGGTTGATCTTCGACAACTTAGGGTAGCTTGGAGTAATGACCCGCATGATGTACATGTTGTACAAGGAATGACAGAACTAAGGCGATCTCCCGACGGATTCTCATTAACATACAACAACTACCACCTTGCTGTAATTCAAAATTCAAAATTTAAACTAGTCGCACTTCATTCGAAAGACAAAAGCAGGTTACCTCACGGGAATAGAAATCAAGAATGCTCTACACTTCAGAGGCATAATCTCCCATGAGGAAAGTTCATTGGCCCAATCCAGAGAGCCTATGCTACCCTTCCCTTTGATGTAGTGGGTTTTTCTTTCGCAAGTCTTGATTTGAGGGAAGGAAGGAGCTCCGTTGATTTTTCCTTTTAAATTCAACACCAACTTAAGCAATTATAGGTTGTGTGGGAGTTATTTCCATCTTACAACACTAGCTTAAGCATTTATAGGATGATTTAAGAAATGCTCGCTCGACACTCTCTAAATACATAAATGCAGGAATCACCGACCCTTTACTTGGAGACCCTACTTCAAACCTAGGCATTGACATGGGATTACTGGGAACTTCATGAGAGTACATTTTYAGGGAGAAAATGGTGGAATCCCAAATTTCTTCACGAGAACATCAAATGCTTYGAAATTATGASCAAGAAATCKTAAGAATAAGTGGAAAAGCTTACGACCCAAGCTTTGCTCAGATGAACATCTCTAGTAGTTTGGGGCCACTTAATCAGTTTACTCAATCTTAAAGGAGCAACAATGATGACCATAGTAGTGCTAGATGAATTGGCCCTTAAATAAATCTAGTAATTTGCCTTCTTTATTTTTACCAATACGCAAATCCTCAATCATGTTATATCAATTCCATCATTTTGGTACATTCTATTCTATTTATTTATGTTCTTGTGATTCCTTATTTTCATGCAGGAATGACGGGCCTAACATTGCCGCCAAGATTTTTTCCACTCAAAGGAAAAAGGAATATTGACGCTTTCAATTATGACATCGATCAGTGTTCACTCTCAGGATTTTTGAATCATTTGCATTTACAGAAACCATAGAACTTGGCTAAAGCTCCCAAAAACATTTATTGCGACACACATATTGTGATAATAAATATTTCTACATATCTATTTCATTCTCACCCCTAACATTTTTTATATGCTTCATTTGACGTGGACTTCTACTACAAATATTACACTACTTCATAGATTTTAGCAAGCGAGTTAAGCTCTTCGGGTAGGTATCTTAATTTCATAGAGAAATGCAAGAAAATCCAAAATGCTAGAAATTGCATAGATTTATCAAATTAACTGACTGTCTCAATGACCAAGAAAATACTCTTGACATAAGTCGACCCTTTATGTTTCTCTCTGTCAAGAAGTTTCTAATAACAATGTATAATGGGAGGCCTGTTGGCTTCATCTCAGTATTATTTATAGAAAACTTTACAAAGACTATTTTTTTATGGTTTATAAATCATTCCTTTGTTTTTCTGGTATGGTTGTTTCTTTGCATGTTGAATTTTCCTTTTATCTCCTTCTATTTTCTATTTGAAACAATTTCTATCTATAGTAATTAAAAATATATGTTTTTGGATGATAAAAAAATTCAATAATGATTATTAAAGTATTAATTTATTGTATATAGTTGTTGTTTGGACATTTACCTCCTTTCAATTAAGATAGGTCTTAATCACTGAATTTAGGTTTTTGTGCCTTCAAGCTTACATTAGTGTGTCTTAACCACTAAATTTAGGTTTTTGTGCCTTCAAGCTTACATTAGTTAACACTAAAATTAATGAACCTTTAAACATTAAAGGCTTTGCCAAGATTGTATTAATGTAATTTGAATAAATTTATATAACTTTTTTTATTACCATTTAGTTTCATTACTATTACATGCTATATCTTAATCATTTTGTTAAAAAATATTTTACAATGTATTCCAAACATATATCTATATTATTTATTTTTAAAATTTTATATATCTATATTATTTATTTTTAAAATTTTATATTTATTAATCTAAAGATCAATTACTTATCATAGTAAAAGATTACAATAACTATATACATAGTTTAAGTTATTTTTTATATATAATGGGCATGTATTTAGTTCAAATATTATTTAATGATATGAATAGTATTCAATGATAATAATGGTATAATAATGGTATAGATAAGGTAAACTTACAAATAAATAGGGTAAATTTACAAATAACATAAGGTTAAAGTAATGATGCGAGAACCTAAATATTAGAATATATTTATCTTAATCTTAATGTACTTTAATATATTCTTATTAATTTTTACATGAAAAATTTATAAGTTATAAATTAGTAGAAAAATAAGTATATTTTTAAGATTAACATAAATGTTTCATACTTAAAAAATGGAATTTTATTTTGACATTAATATGATGTAATTTCTCAAATTTGATAATTAACATTCATGATATTATTCAATCATTATGAATGAATATAGGGGTGATAAAACATAGGTTTTGATAAGCCTTTTAACTCAAAATTTGAATATTCCATATCTAATTATCTGAATTAATTTAATTCAAATTTTAAAAAGTAGAGGTTAATGTATGACAAACACCTTGGGGCATTTCTTATGCATAATAACAATTTTTCTAAATACAACAAGTTATGAATTTCAATGTTGAGCATAATTAGTAGAGACATAATAAAATTGGATTAATTGATTGGAACTTTCAAAATAGGGAAGGTATCCTAAATACATCTAAGACCTACACATCCAGGACCTTTACTTCAACATATACAGAAGATAAACTGCACATATACAGAAGATAACTTCCGTATATGCGTATTTTGTTTTCTGTATATGTGCATTTACGAAAGGAAAAAATGCGCATTTACGGAAGCCAAAATGCGCATTAACGGAAGGAAAAATGAGCATATACAAAAGAGAACTTCCGTAAATGCGCATATACAAAATCCAAAATGCGCAAATATCGAAGGAAAAATGTGCCTATATAGAAGTATGTGCATTTTGGTTTTTGTAAATACGCATATACAGAAGCCAAAATGCATATATATGGAATCTCTCTTCCATAAATGCGCATTTCTTCCTTCCATAAATGCGCATATACGAAAGACAAAATGCACATATACGGAAGAGAGCTTCCATATATGTGCATCTTACCTTCCATATATGCACATTTACGGAAGCCAAAATTCACATATACGGAAGCTCTCTTCCATAAATGCGCATTTTCCTTCCGTAAATGCCCATATAGTGGTGGGTAGTATATGCATATTTTTCCTTTTGTATATGCATGCACATATACAGAAGCTCTATTTCGTATATGTGCATTTTGCTTTCTGTATATGCGCATTTACGGAAGAGAGGTTCCATATATGTGCATTTAGAGAACAAAGCTTTCGTATATGCACATAATTCCTTAAGTAAATGCGCATTTAGGGGAAGTTAGATTCCATAAATGCACATATTCCCTTCAGTATATGCGCATTTATAGAAGCCAAAATACGCATATACAGAAGGAAAAATGCGCATATACGGAAGCTCTCTTCTGTATATGTGAATTTTTCCTTTTATATATGTGCATTTACATAAGGTAGAAATGCGCATTTGTGGAAGAGAACTTCCATACATGCGCATTTTGGCTTCCATATATGCGCATTTATGGAAGCCAAAATGTGCATATACGAAATCTGTCTTTCGTATATATGCATTTTTCCTTCTGTATATACGCATTTACGGAAGACAAAAATGTGCATTTACGGGAGAGAGCTTCCATATATATGTTCATTTTGGCTTCCATATATGCACATTTACAGAAGCCAAAATGTACATTTATGAAATCTCTCTTTGGTATATGTGCAGAAGAAAAATGCACATTTACGGAAGCTCTCTTCTGTATATGTGCATTTACGGAAGGAAAAAATGCACATTTATGGAAGTGAGCTTCCGTATATGCACATATTTCCTTTAGTATATGCACATTTATGGAAGACAAAATGAGCATATATGGAAGAGAGTTTCCGTATATGCGCATTTTGGCTTCTGTAAAATGCGCATATACAGAAGGAAAAATGCACATATATGGAAGGAAAAAATGCGCATTTACAGAAGGAAAAATGCGCATATACAGAAAACAAAATGTGCATATACGGAAGAGAGATTCCGTATGCGCATTTTGGTTTCCATAAATACTCATATACATAAGCCAAAATGCGCATATATGGAATCTCTCTCCCATAAATGCACATTTCTGCCTTCCATAAATGCGCATATACGAAAGGAAAAATGCGCATATATTGAAGAGAACTTCCATATATGGGCATTTTACCTTTCATATATGCATATTTACGAAAGCAAAAAATGCACATATACGAAAGCTCTCTTCCGTATATGCGAATCTTGGCTTTTGTAAATGCGCATATATAGAAGTCAAAATGCACATATATGGAAGCTCTCTTCTGTAAATGCACATTTTTGTCTTCCGTAAATGCACATATACGGAAGGAAAAATGAGCATATATGGAAGAGAGATTTTGTATATGCACATTTTGGCTTCCATATATGAGCTTTCGTATATGTGCATTTTGTCTTTCATAGATGCCTTAATGGTCGACTTCCGTATATGCGCATATAAGGAAGCATGCCACTTCCATATATGTGCACATACGAAAGTGGTTGGATTCTATATATGTGCATATATGAAAGCCTTCCCTATATGCCTTAATGGTCGACTTCTGTATATCTGCATATACGGAAGCCGACCACTTCCGTGTATGTGCACATATGGAAGTGGCCAGATTCTATATGTGCATATATGGAGTATGAACGACTTCTGTATTTGTGCATATATGGAAGTTGATTGAATTCGATATATAAGCATATACATAAGTCAACCACTTCTGTATATGCGCATATACAAAAGTGGTCGAATTTTATATATGTGCATATATAGAAGTCGATCACTTCCAGATATCGGCATATACGGAATCGAGTCGCTTCTATATATGTGTATATACAAAAGCTGACCACTTCCATATATGCACATATATGGAAGTGGTCAGCTTCTATATATGCGCATTTAGGGAAGTGGTTTACTTCTGCATATGCAGATATATATAAGTTGTTGGCTTTTGTATATGGGCATATACGAAAGATGACCACTTCCATATATGTGCATATGCAGAAATCAAGTGGACGACTTTAATATATGTGTATATATAGAAGATAACCACTTCCATATATGCACATATATAGAAGCTGACAACTTCTGTTGATGCGTAGATACAGAAGTCAACTATTTCCGTAGATGCGCATATATGAAAGTGGTCGGCTTCCATATATGCACACATATGGAAGTGGTCAAATTTCATATATGGACATATAGGGAAGTTTTCGACTTCCGTTTATGCACATATATGGAAGTTGACCACTTCTGCATATGCGCATATACGAAAGAGGTCGGATTCTATATATGCACATATACGAAAGTGGTCGGCTTCCGTATATGTGCATAAATGAAAGGTTTCTTCCATGTATGCGCATATACAAAAGTGGTTGAATTTTGTATATGTACATATATGGAAGAGTTCAACTTCCGTATATTTTCATATATGAAAGTAAACACATATATGGAAAGCACCTTCCATATATGTGCATATACGGAAGTGGTTGGCTTCACTAGATGCGGATATACAAAAGTAGACTACTTCCATTTATGTGCATATACGAATGTGGTTGAATTTTGTATATGCGCATATAGGAAGTGGCCAACCTTTGTATATGTGCATATACAGAAGTCGATCGGATTCCCTATATGTGCATATACGAAAGTCGACCACTTTCATGTATGTGCATATACAAAAGTTACTGACTTCCGTATATTTTTATATACAAAAGTGGTCGACTTCTATATATGCACAATATGGAAGTGGTCGACTTTCGTATATTCACATATACGCAAGTGGTCGACTTCTGTATATGCGCATATACAAAAGTGGTCGACTTTTGTATATGGGCATATAAAAAAATGGTTAGTTTCTGTATATTCGCATATACTGAAGTGACCAGATACTATAGATGTGCATATATGAATGATGAATTTTGTATATGCACATATATGGAAATGGTCAGATTCCGTATATGCACATATATGGAAGTGGTTGTTGGTGCAATTATATGCATAATATATTACCAAACATAAATTATCAATCGGGATTCGTAATCAGTAGAGTTGATGCACTATATGTGCCAATAACAGATAGGTTCCTATGTCTATTTAGTATAGATAAGAAAACCATTTAGAAACCAACACACTTTTAAAAATGAAAATCTTCACACAATTCGAAAGATGGAAAGCAAAACTCATAAACAAGGAAAAGATCTTGCTAAGGTGATGGACATGTTCATTGATGGCTCATGAAAATAAAAGATGAACTTTGATTCTATCTCCTGGAGAAACTAAACGAACAAGTAGGATGCCCCATTAAAGCTCATGTATGGTGAAATATAGAGATCCAATTGTTCCTGCATTACCACACTTTGCAACACATTCGAATAGTGAAGTTAAACAAAATAACATGAAATCAAAATAACAAATACATGAAATAAAAATCTACACTAACAATCTACAATAAGCTTACCAAGCTAGATCGGTGGCCCTTGCCAATGCCAACATGGAAGCTTTTAGATCAGCCGATGCTAACTTTTAAGAGAGACAAAATCACTGAATTCAATCTTGCATTAATCTTCCACAAGTAGGTTTACAAAATGAGTCTTTTCATGAATCCAATCTACATCATAACCATTCTTCTCTTCTAATCTACATAATAATAATTCTCTCCTCAAGAATCTA
This sequence comes from Picea mariana, assembly GCA_032191745.1. Lineage (NCBI taxonomy): Eukaryota > Viridiplantae > Streptophyta > Pinopsida > Pinales > Pinaceae > Picea > Picea mariana. Next base: position 69,848 of record JASDQU010241261.1, read on the forward strand.
TCCCATAACAAATCCCTTAATCTACATAATAATAATTCTTCTCTCCTTCTACATAATAATGATTCTCCCTTCCCCTCATGAAGATAAGGCACTCCCTTTTATACATGAGAGATTTGAAAAGAAGATAAACATCTCATAATTACAGATCCACTTTTCTCTCAACCCATTTCCCATTATTACAAAATATAATCCCTTCAAATCGTCACACATATCTCTCATATATCTTGGATAAGATATGACAA
>JASDQU010241261.1:70096-86821 GCA_032191745.1 Picea mariana
GAGAAGTCTTTTGAATTAATCCTTCGCATATTCCTACACATGATAAAGCTCACATATTTTTTAGATATATGAAAACATGTCAATTTTCTAATATTTAATCACAAATTCCCTTTTAATACTAAAATAAATGATTTGGAAAATAATAAGGTTAAACCCATATTTAACTATGAAAATGGTATCATGAAAGGTTAATGGGGCGATGAAATGTGAAGAGTGATGAAGGGAAAGATGGATGGAAATACGACATTTCTGAGTCCCAACAGTGGTCGACTTTCGTATATGCGCATATATAGAATCCACGTTCCATATATCTATATATGCACATTTATGGAAGAAAAAAATGTGCATATACAAAATCTCTCTTCCATATATGCTTTCCTTCCATATATGTGCATTTACGAAAGGAAAAAATGTACATTTACAGAAAAGAGCTTCCAAATATGTGCATTTTGGCTTCCATATATGCGCATTCACAGAAGACAAAATGTGCATATATGGAAGAGAGCTTCCATATATGCACATTTTGTCTTCCGTATATGTGCATTTTCACTTCCGTAAATGCGCATATACAGAAGAAAAAATGTACATATATGGAAGCTCTCTTTCGTAAATGCACATATGCGGAAGACAAAATGCGCATATACGGAAGAGAGTTTTCCGTATATGTGCATTTACGGAAAGAAAAAATATGCATATACAGAAGGAAAAATGACATATACAGAAGAGAGCCTCCGTATATGTGCATTCTAGCTTCCGTAAATGCACATTTTGGCTTTCGTAAATGCACATATACGGAAGGAAAAATGTGCATATACGGAAGATAACTTATGTATATGAGCATTTATGGAAGGAAAAATTGCGCATATACGGAAGCCAAAATGCGCATATACAGAAAACAAAATGTGCATATACGGAAGAGAGCTTCCATAAATGCACATTTTTGTTTTCCGTAAATGCACATTTTTTCTTCCGTAAATACACATATAAAGAAGCTCTCTTCTGTAGATGCACATTTTTTCTTCCGTATATGCACATTTTAGCTTCCGTATATGCACATTTTGGCTTCCGTATATGTGCATTTTTTATTTCCGTAAATGCGCATATACGGAAGCCAAAATGCACATATACGAAAGCTCTCTTCCATATATGTGCATTTTGTCTTCCGTATATGCGCATTTACGGAAGCCAAAATGCACATATATGAAAGCTCTCTTCTGTATATGTGCATTTTGTCTTCCGTATATGTGCATTTTGGATTCCATAAATGCACATATACAAAAACTCTCTTTCGTATATGCACATTTACGGAAGCCAAAATGCACATATACGGAAGCTCTCTTCCATATATGTGCATTTTGGCTTACATAAATGTGCTTATATAGAAACCAAAATACACATATACAGAAGCTCTCTTTTGTATACGCACATTTTGTCTTCCGTAAACTGCATATATATGAAATATCTCTTCCATATATGCTTTCCTTCCATATATGTGCATTTACAGAAGGAATAAATGTACATTTACGGAAGAGAGATTCCAAATATGCACATTTTAGATTTCGTATATGTGCATTTAATGAAGACAAAATGCGCATATATGGAAGAGAGCTTCCGTATATGTGCATTTTGGCTTCCGTAAATGCACATATACATAAGTAAAAATTCACATATACAGAAGCTCTCTTCCGTAAATGAACATTTTTGTCTTCCCTAAATGCACATATACGAAAGACAAAATGTGCATATACGAAAGAGAGCTTCCCATATATGCGCATTTACGGAAGGAAAAAATATACACATATGAAAGACAAAATGTGCATATACAAAAGAGAGCTTCTGTATATGCACATTGTGGTTTCCGTAAATACGCATATACGAAAGCCAAAATGCACATATATGAAAGGAAAAATGTACATATACGGAAGAGAGCTTCCGTATATGCATATTTACGGAAAGAAAAAATGCGCATATACGGAAGCCAAAATGTGCATATACAGAAGGCAAAATGTGCATATATGGAAGAGAGCTTCCTTAAATGCGCATTTTTTTTTTTCTATAAATGCGCATTTTTTCCTTTCGTAAATGCGCATATACAGAATCTCTCTTCCATATATGCACATTTTGCCTTCCGTATATGTGCATTTTGGCTTCCGTATATGCGCATTTTGGCTTCTGTAAATGCACATATACGGAAGCCAAAATGCGCATATACGAAAGCTCTCTTCCATATATGTGAATTTTGTCTTCCATATACGCGCATTTACGGAAGCCAAAATGTGCATATACGAAATCTCTCTTCCGTATATAGAGATTCCGTATATGCGAATTTTGGCTTCCTTAAATGCACATATATAGGAGCCAAAATGCACATATACAAAATCTCTCTTCCATATATGCACATTTACGGAAGCCAAAATGCGCATATACAGAAGATCTCTTCCGTATATGTGCATTTTGTCTTTCGTAAATGTGCATATATAGAAGCCAAAATGCACATATATGGAAGCTCTCTTCCGTATATGCAAATTTTGGCTTCCGTAAATGTGCATTTTTTCCTTTCGTAAATGCTCATTTGCGGAAGTGCTAATTTATGGAAGGCAAAATGTGCATATACGAAAGAGAGCTTCCATATATGAGCTTCCGTATATGCACATTTTCGTTTCTGTAAATACGCATATAGAGAAGCCAAAATGCGCATATATGGAATTCCTCTTCCATAAATGCCCATTTCTACCTTCCGTAAATGCGCATATATGAAAGGAAAAATGGACATATACGAAAGAGAGATTCCATAAATGCGCATTTTTTGCTTCCGTATATGCGCATATACGGAAAGCAAAATGCACTATACGTAATAGAGCTTTCGTATATGCGCATGCATATACGAAAGGAGAAATGTGCATATACTACCCACCACTATATGCACATTTACGAAAGAGATCTTCCGTATATTCAAATTTTGGCTTTCGTAAATGTGCATGAAGAGAGCCTATGTAAATGTGCATATACAGAAGGAAAAATGCGCATATACAAAAGAGATCTTTCGTAAATGTGCATTTTGACTTCTGTATATGCGCATTTATAGAAGATAAAATGCGCATATACGAAAGACAAAATGTGCATATACGCATTTTGGCTTCCGTAAATGCGCATATACAGAAGCCAAAATGCGCATATTTGGAAGCTCTCTTTCATAAATGTACATTTCTGCTTTCCGTAAATGCACATATATGGAAGGCAAACATATATGGAAGAGAGATTCCATATATTTATGAAAGTGACCATCTTCTGTAAATGCACATATACAAAATCCACTTCCATAAATGTGAATCTATGAAAGGAGGCTTCCGTACATGTACATATATAGAAGCCAACTTTTGTAAATACTAGATTTCGTATATGTGCATTTAAGGAGGTTGGCTTCTCTATATGCACACTTCCATAAATGCACATTTACAAAAGTAGTCAGCTTCCATAACTTCATATTTACGGAATTCTTCTTTTGTATATGCACATATACAGAAGACAACTTCTGTAAATGCATGTCATTCCGTATATGCACATTTAGGAATTTTTCAGCTTCCACAAATCACATTTACGAAAGCTCTCTATATATGCCCATATATGGAAACCAAAATATGCATATACATTTTGGCTTTTGTATATGCGCATTTATGGAAACCAAAATGTGCATATATGAAATATATCTTCCATATATGCACATTTTTCCTTCTGTATATGGGCATTTTGGCTTCCGTAAATGCGCATTTATAGAAACCAAAATGCGCATATATGGAAGATCTCTTCCATATATGCGCATTTTTTCTTCTGTATATGCGCATTTACAGAAGGAAAATATGTGCATTTACAGAAGAGAGATTCCATATATGTGCATTTTGGCTTCTGTATATGCTCATTTACGGAAGCCAAAATGCACATATATGAAATACAAAATGTGCATATATGGAATAGAGCTTTCGTATATGCGCATTTTTGGCTTCCGTAAATGCACATATACGGAAGCCAAAATGCACATATATGGAATCTCTCTTCCGTAAATGCACATATATGGAAGACAAAATGTGCATATACGAAAGAGAGCTTCCGTATATGTGTATTTTGGCTTCCATATATGCGCATTTATGGAAGGAAAAAATGTGCATATATGGAATCTCTCTTCCATATATGTTTTCCTTCCGTATATGCACATTTATGGAAGGAAGAAATGTGCATTTACGGAAGAGAGATTCCATATATGTGCATTTTGTCTTCCATATATGTGCATTTCTTCATTTATTTCAAATTACAAAAGAAAAATGTTAAAATAAAATCTTAATACTAGAAACAAGATATAAACATAGTCTAATTATATTTTTGTTTCAATAAAGTTTGATACCATATATCCATAGTCAAATTAAATGAATACAATTCTCATTCATAACTAACATCGATGGATAACAAAATTTTAGTTAAATAGTTATAAATTAGATTGTTTTTCATAAACTACTAACAAAATCCAGAAAGAGAGACTCCAATGGTTAAGTGGGATAGGTAAGAGCCAATAGGGACCATATTTACGATTATTAGTCTTTTTACCATGCCACAAAGGGGTAGTTGCTGATGAAAGTATCAATCTAGTCTTGTACAATAGGCCAAAAGAAGTGGCGTTGGAGTGCTCTTGAGACACCTAGAGAGTAATGAAAACATGATCATGAATCCTAGCTAGTTGACGAACAAATGAAGAAATGTTATGGTGTTCCTTCAACAAATAAGAAGAGGATGATGGCTACAGAGTAATGGGAAACTCATAACGAGAAAAATGAGTATATCCATAAGAGGCCTCAAAAGGAGGGGGGTCATGGGATGTTGTATGAGTTGGGATCTAAAGATGTCCTAAAATATAATCTCTATGCATCAACCGAAGGTAGGCGTTGGCACAAGCATTTTAATTTTTGCCTAAGTAGGTTCTTACCTTCTGTTTTCAATGCCTCATCCTCCATAGATGCAACACCTGCAAATGGGACAAAAATCGTAACAAAGGAAACAAAAGTTTTTTCGTTCAGATGAACGACACTTCCTGCAAAGGGAACAACAATCGTAACAAGGGAACGCCATTCGTTACATTGGACTGAACTAATGTTGTATTAATTGCATTGTATTACTTGCCCAACCATCTAATTTGTCAATCTAAGGTTCGTAGACTTACGAAGCACACACAAAGTATATGCATGATTGAAGATAATTTAAACTAATCTAATGGTAAAGATACAACTAAAATTAAATCATTAACCTAATGAAAGAAGTTGAAACACATGACTTGGATTTGAATTGCTACAACACACAAATGAAATGAAATTGCGTAAATGAAATTAATCTAGGAATGAAAAATTGCGTCAAAGAATAAACAACATGTGAAGAGAAATAAGACGACACATGTGAGCTCACACTAACAGTAAAACAATCTCAAATTACATTACAAGAATCAAATGACAAATCATGAAACAATAATGAAAGCATGAATCAAACTAAGAATCCCTTTCTCCACAATCAAACTTATCTTTCAAATCCTAATGACTACTACTAAATGACTACCTTCTCATGAAGAGAGAGAACTCTCTTTTATACATGAGAGCCTTTAAGATAATATAACCATCTCATAATTACATATCCACTATTCTCTCAACTGCTTTCCCATCATTACAAAATATGATCCCTTCAAATCCTCACACATATCTCTCATATATCTTGGATAAGATATGTTATCCATATCTCCATGATATTATCCTTGGAATAGACTTGAATTATCTCCTCAAATCTTGAAATGGTGGAGGAAGTATTCAAGAAGTATTTTTGGATTAATCCTTCACATATTCCTACACATTACAAAGCTCACACATTTTTGAGATATATATGAAAACATGTTGATTTTCTAATATTTAATCACAAATTCCCTTTTAGTACTAAAATGAATAAAGTGGAAAATAATAAGGTGGAACCCAAATATATTTATGAAAATGATATCATGAAAGGTTAATGGGGCAATGAAATGTGAAGAATGATGAAGGGAAAGGTGGATGAAAATATAACATTTCTGAGCCCCAACAATATGTTCAAGAACAAGGTGATCACAAGATGTAGGAGATATATGACTAAGTTATCGAGTTCAATTTTACTACAATTATTTTGAAAAATAGATTTAATTTGGTGTGTTATTAAGAATATAGAAGATTATGTATATGCATAAACAAATTATGAAATTATAGGTTCAAGAAATATTTCAATGGCTAAAATCTAGAAGAGAAGACTATGTATAAATAACCAAACAAAGAAAACCATACTTAATGGCTCATAGAAGTGTAGTGCTTAATGAATGTGGAAGGTTGAATGTGACCATAGAAAAAACATGGGCCATGATTAAGTGTTGAACAACCAAGTGATGTTACCATTTAGTAAACAAGAAAAGAAATGATAGTACTAATGAAGGACTAGACCTCAAGCAATGAATTTTGAAGTAGAACAAAGAAATTTATCTAAGTCATTGAAGAAAGGAATGTTGCTTAACACCTTTGTTTGTTGAACAATGAAGAGCCAATATTGAGAAAATGAATAACCCTAATGAGTGTCAAACTAGTGAGCATTTGGAACAACAATGTTCCAAGAATAAGAATGACCCAACCACAAAGCAAAGCAAGGGAAAGCCATGTGCTTAACATGATAAAGATATAAAAATAATTCCTAGTGGACTAGGCACTTGGATTCAAAAAATTAATATCACTTTAAGTGTGCAATGAAAAATGTTTAAGACAAGGAACACTTAAAACATGTTCAAGACAAGGTTTCTAAATATGTTGAAAAGAAACAAAAACTATTGGTAGGAGCTATTTGGAGAGTTTTAAACATAGAAAGATATCTATCAATTGTTATCATTAGGAAAATTATTCAAATCAAAAGGCAAATGTGTTTGATTTCCCCGATTTGGCATGGATGCAACTATTGTCCCATGTTGTGGATTTGGCATGTATGCAACTTTTCTCCTCCCACGTTGTCTAGACTCTGTAAATTCATATGTCATATATTCTTCAGCATTCACATTCAAGTCCTCTACTATAGCTCGTCGATCCCTTCGTCAATGCTTAAAGCTAGGGATAATCCAATTTTTCTTTCTTCTTATATATCCATCCAATGCTTGTGGGTCATTTGTGAAATCAAAGTCCATTATAAATTTATCATTGAAGTCAATAAGAAATATTTCCAAGTACTCCTTCATTTCCAAAAATTTATGTTGTTCCCGTGGTGCATGATCAATTACATTATTCCAATTTAAATGGATGAAATTTTAAAATAGATGAATCATATAAAACATTCAAATTGATATGTAAATACCATAGCATATTAGAATAAAGTAAACTTTAATGGATAAATTTCATACAATAAAGAAGAATCACCTGTAATCCTTGTAGCTTCTCTAACATCCCATGTATAATCAAATCAAAATCATTGTTTCCTTGATGAAGCGAATTTCCATCATCTCCTCCAACATTGTCCCCATTCCTATTTTCATGAGCATTCTCCTTGTCCCCATTGGCATCATTTGTATGAGTCATATAAGTGACTTGTCATTCTAGAAGCTCATCCATTGTTGCTTCCTCTATAACATCTTCTTGGGCTACTTCATTAAAAGTTCCATATAGAGCATTGAATTTCAAAACATTTTTGCATGTGTTGTCTCACAATGCCCATGGGAAATCACATACTAGAACATTTGCAGTAGATGTTGCTACAATGCAATATTTTACACGATCTGTTTAGATACTAACCATGTATGCACATTCAACAATGTCATGAGGACTAACATCATTGTCAGGAATTCTCCTATATTTCTCTAATGAAGTCTCAAGGTACCTCTCCTTCTTCCAATTTGTTAGAAATCCAGACTCCTTCAAATAGTTTCGATGCACAAAAAAGGTTCCACCCTCTTTAATAGGGAGAAAATCAACCAATCCATTCTCCTAGAAAATTGATGCCTTCGGTCATGTAAGAACTTGGTCTTCAAGAAGAAATGGTATGATTCAATTGAACTATTGGACTCTTGATTAGCATGAGGAAAGTCCCAATAACATTTTGCCCACATATCTAATAAGAAAAACATAACCAATTATTAATATGTTAAGTAAATATGACATGTAATTATAACTAAATTAAAATGATCTATATATGTTGGGGAAAGTAATCTAAGAAAACATAATAAGTAACTTACATATCTTATCCCCTTCCAACCAATGTTTTCTGAAGTAGTCCAAAAACTTAACTTCGCCAACAATTTTTTCAAAGAATGTTCGCATTGCCTCACTAACGACATCATGATCACGACAAAATCGCATTATCTCATCTAGACTATGAGATAATTCCCTGGCTCTTTCAGGGGAATATACCAATTGAAATGCATTTTTTTGACCAAGCACGACGAACATGCCAACTGCAAAGGAGAACACGACAACCCAAAATTTCCCTACAAGAAAAATGATATCGTTCTTGTGTTAATTGAACATGATTAACATTTAACAACCAAATACATTCATCATTAAATGTAATAACAAAAAAAATCTAAGTGTACATGTGCTAATGATAATCCATACATTCATAACATGCAAAATATTTGTCTCAGCTCAATGCTTTAATTTCTGCCAATGCATCATTTTTCATGACAACATTCACTTTCCAATTTGGGCATATTTTCCTACATGCATCTAGGAGTGGTCTAAGACACTGGGCTATATCTGATGTTCTATTGCATGAACACACTGCTCATGCAACAAGAACACCGCTATATTGAGAATTGAAGGAAATAACTATGTATAATTGGTACTACACAAACCAATACAATAATCAACTTCTCAATTTTAGAGTACTAATTATATTGAATGAAACATTGAACTCAATAGAAACATTAAAAAAACTAATGAAACTCACCCCATATTTGTTTGTGTTAAATGTAGAATCCAAAGCCAACACGTTGTTGCGAGAACACTTGACGATCATATCAAACATCCATTCTGTTTGGATTCCAATTGATCTAGGTGGATATCAGTGGCCACCCACCTTTTCCAACTCGCTCAAATAGTTTTCTGACAATTTTGGCAATTTACTATTTTTAACAGTTTTTAACTTTCGGGGCCATTTTGAGGGCCTAAATGAAGATTTTTTGAGATCGAGCTTCTCAATGATATCTGGATTCTCTAATTGAGCCCCTAAAATGAATCTCCTCGACGATACCTTTCCAACAGGCTATCGTGTGCCTAAAATGAAGATCGTATACAAAAGTTACGACCTCGAGAAGTTGATGTACTAACTTACCCAAACAGGGCCCACATGACTTTTGACGCTTCATATCCCAGGGTTAGGTTTTTGGATGTCTAGGGTTTTTTGTATTCCTGTTTATTGTAAAAATCCCTTTAGATCCTAATTGTAATCATATTTTTGCGAATGAGTGCAACCGTCACATCTCTTCTCAGAGATAAGCCGCCACCATTACAACAAGCTTGTTTTCAACTGTGTTGAAACAGAGGTTAAAATTTTTTATCCTTAAGGCCTAGATTTTTATTTTTGTGTTTTTCGGGTTTCGGGTTTCGACTTTCCTAAAATAAGAATTTCGTCATTTCTAAATTCGCGATACATTTTTATAGATTATTTTTGAATAACGAACGGAAAAAAGTTAACAAAAATATAAGTTTTCCAACGCTCTTTGAAAAATTATTTAAAACGGGTTGTAATTCTAAATTTGTGATTTTAAAATTTTAACGATTAAAGAAATCGGGATTCGGGGTTTTCTGTAAACAGATGTTTGATGCAAATTGAATCATGAAACCCCGATCCCTGTTTTTCCGATACGTTTAAATCTTGATTAAAACACAAATTAATTAAGTTTCTTTTAAGAAAGTTTAAGAGTTAAGATAATTATGTTGTGATTTCGAGATTCACGATTCTGTAAGAACACGTCTCTTGTCATCATATTTCCCGAAATCACGATCCATAAATCACGTTAGATTAAACTAATTCTGTTTTGGCCCTAATCATGATTATTCAGTTAATTAAGACAAGTTAAGTCCTATTTTGAAAAAAAGAAACAAGTCATCGCGATTTCGCGATTTCGGGGTTCGCGATTCCGTGAGAGCACGTCTCATGTCATCATGTTTCTCGAAATCCCGATAGGGTCTAATCTCAATTAATTAACATGCTAAAAGCGTTTAATCCTTAATTAAAGCATCGCGATTTCGCGATTTTGCATTTTTGGATTTTGTTTTTTCATTGATTACATACCTCTCGACATCAGGATTTCCGAAATCCCGAAAAATCAAGTTTTCAGCCTTAAATTATGATTAATATTAATTAACCTTTTTTCAAAAATAGGTTTAAAGGTAATCTTTCTTTAAGTGTTCATTTATGTTTCGCTCACCCATTAAGTAGGTTTCTCGTTTTCTTCAAAACCCGAAAGTACTGAAATACAGACATTAAAAGCGTATCTCGATAAAATATCTTTTGCATTAATAGTTTTAATTTTGTGACAGATATGCAAACTTCGTCATTTTTAAACATATTCAAAATAAATTTTCGAATGTCTGTATTGTCTTTCTAAGCTAAGCTCATTCATCCGTTTTCTGCTACAGGTTTCAAATTAAACACATAAGTCATGGCACCTAAAAAGGCACCGAAGAAAAATGAAGACACACAGGAAGGTGATATTATCTCTGATACTACTCCACACGCCATACACTCCATCAAATCATGGACTCGAATTTCTGAATTGCTGGAGTACGAGCTAAAGAATGCTGACCCTGATTCTGAAAATCATCTCCGGGATATTGCTGAGTCTGAGCTTCATAAGGTTGTTGCGCGTCTGAGGCTGGTGGCATATACTGATATGGTCGGCTAGGCTCTAGATAAGGTAGATATCCCAACAAGGAGCATTCAGAACGAGCAAGGAGCTATCGTCGGCTCATTCAGGCCTGAGCACATTCAAGTAATGTATAAACTCTCGCCGAATCATAAACACACCTTTAATGCTGAGTTTTTAGCTGAGTTTCAAAGAAAGGAATGTATTGAGGCAGGCTAGACATATCCCAACATGATTAGAGGATGGACGAGGTCTGAAGAAAAGTTTAGGGCTGATACTCATGGGATTTATGCTACAGCCTCCTTAAATGAATATATGGTTTATATAGCCATGATGTTATGCAAACTTTTCGGGAGAAAAGATCCCTGTCACTTTCATGCAGACTGGGTACCCTTCTTAGAGGAAGTTTCAGAAGGAAATGGTTTTAACTGGCATAAAATTTTGTCGGATAACCTAACGCAAGAAATTTTAAATTACAAAGCAACCAAGTCAAAGGGACAACCAGTGTCTTTTTATATGTCTGCATACATTATGGATGCAATCTGTTTTATGACCCCTTTTCCATTAATGAATTGGAGTTGGAGCACTTCATGTCCAGAACCTATTCATGAATATCACTCAGCCCTTTGGGAAGATAATGCTAAAGAGGCATTTTACGAAGTCTGTCATTTTGTCATTATTCCTATGCACAAATTATTTTTTGGATGCGAACCCCCTCGCATTTCTGATGCAGTCATAGAAAGTCTCAAATCAGTTGCCGACTGGTTTATTGAGGAAGTTTTTTCCTATATTAGGGTTTATGGCTGTTCCATTCCCCCCCACGCACTCCCAAAATTCTTACCAGACAGATTGGTGTGCAGAGAAGTGGCTCATCAGATAGCCAAGGGCGGTATTGGATTGGAATTAAAAGCACTTCAGAAAAAAGCATGGCCATCTTTCCTTGTTTATGTCGGGAAATTTTCTTTATCAAATTTAGGCCATTCTAAGGTAGAGGCTGAGTCATTGGAAGAAGTCAAGTTAGTAAATATTGAGCACAGCAAATATGACCTCTACCAAATAATAAGTAGGCATTACATACATTGTAATCTAAAGGCATATGAACATGAAGTATCTATTTATGATGATATTTTTAAAGATGTTAAGTCTTATGAAGAAGTGATGAACAGAGTCCAGGCCTTGCCACCTGACTCATAGAATGGATTCACATCTTTTCAAAGCCATAGGCGAAGCTGCCTACCTAAGATTTTACAGGGTGAAATTTCGACCCCATTGCCAGAATAGGAAGAACCCCCTCCAGGGTTTGAAACTAATACTCAGGGTAAAGAAAATGACAAAGGTAAGTTGAAGAACACTGAGATACCTTCCCAAGACACAGAGGGTTCTCAAACAAAAGAATCAGGAATGGATAAGGGAAAAGAGTCAGAAACAATTCCATAAATCATGAAGAATCTTTCAGAAAAGATAGGAGGAACAACTTCAACTGAACTTGGTAGTCCTATCACCTCTTTAACTCCATTACAATCGAATTTCGGAATCCCCCATGAAGGAGTTTTATATGTCAGTGATCTAGAGCCGATTTCAAGAGATGAAATCCCTCCATCGGATTACTTTTTCAGTAAAAAGCGAAGAGCAGTCTTAAAATAGGAAATTCATCCAAGAGGAGAAGGAACGATAAAAAAGCATAGAGTTATTATAGATGGAAAGAAACTCAAGGATGGAGAGTTTGCTATAGAATTAGCAGGTACAATGGGTGCTATAGCATCAACAAACATGTATTCTGTAGGCAATTTAACAACCCTTCTTGAACAAAAGGACCAAACAATAATCCAGTTGCAAGACAAACAAAAAGAAAATGAAAGAAATATTAGTTGGAGAATACAGAAGGGTCTAGAACAAGCTAGATTAAAGGATATACTAGAAATCCAGAAATTGAATAAAGACTTGGATGAGGCAAAACACTTAATACAGGTCACACAGGAACAGGTTTGAAAGCTAAGAAAATGAAAACAGAGATTGCTAAAATTAAATTGATCAATATAACAGAGATCAACAAATGGATGGTGACTTCGCATCTAAAGTTGAAAACTGTTAAATTCACAGAAAGGATGATAGAAAGTCGGTTGCCCGAATTGCAGAGAAGATTTTTCTCATTTGAAGCAAATGAGATACCCGATGCTCCCAGGATCTTAGTGATTTTTTTGGGAAAATGTCTTCAGTGTATTGAAGCGGAGAAAGCAAGTTTGTCAACGCATGCTTAAAACCTTTTTAAATGTTTTTATTATTAGAAATTAAAAAGAAATTGTAAACGCTTGACATTATTTTATGTAACCGAAATATTAGGAAGTTGGTTAGTGACCAATGAGAAACTTTGATGAAAATGTATAAATAGAGTTTCAAAAGGCTGAGAAAAGGCTTCAGAATTTTTGGAGAGAGCCATTTTTGTAATATCAGTTTTCAAATACATCAGAATATAGATCACAAACGAGATTATGGATCCTGCAAATTTGTAGCTATGTGTCTTCTCCCTGTTTATTATACTTTGTTGAATTTCTCCTTTCAATGTTTTTCTAACGAGAAATCAATTTGAAGTTATATATCATTGATTTATATTTTCAGATTGGTTTGGATGTCAAAGGATTTACAGTTTTTCCTCTGAAATTGCTTTAGTAATTTTAAGACCTGTAAAGCTTTTGTTCCTTAGTACTTAACCCTTGTTAGAAACCTCGTTTTTCTTTCATCATTGTCTATTGAAATATGAGATTCTTTCTTGATTAAAGCCTCATATTTTTCTGTAGTGTTTATTGTTGTTTACAATTCTCGAAATTGTTACAAATCCAGGAAACGGCCTTGAATGTGTTTACATTACTGTTTGAATTTTAAAATTGTTTTTTTTATTCGCATCTCTGGAAAATTTGAAGTAACAAATTGATTAAAACCCTTTTACAAATAAATAAATATTTATCCTCCATGATTGTTCCAAGTGTTAGACAACCCAACATCGAACCCGAACTCCAAGATCAAACTAGCATCGCTTTAAACCTATTTAATACCATTTTATAGACAACAACCAACCGGGTAGAATTAGAACGATCATGGGCTGCTATTGAAAGAGACATTAGCATCCAGGAACAACAGGAAGCAAGACAGAGACAGTTGAAAAACTGATTCTGCTTTAATCTTCCTTTATTTTCTTTTTACCAAATCATTCCTTTAAATCATTTACGGATGCCTTGACGGTATGATTTATAGCCTTAAAGCATAAACTCAGGAACAACAAACTGCATTTTATAGTTTCAACTTTTGTCCTTATTGAATAGAAAACTAGTTTTACTGTATCTATGTTATTCTGTGTTAAGTATCTTTTAATAATTTTCAGTCATTTCATTCTTCTCATAAAATCTAGATCAATGGTATCAGAACGATCTGCTCCTTGTCGTCTTAATGCATGTCCCCAACGAGGTCAGGGTACAAATAATTGGGTCTCGATCTTGTTTCTCTTGAGGAAAAAATCTCTCACATGCCCAAGCGACCTCTCATGGTAGGATAAAAGAAATATGACGGGACATGAGATCCTTTCAAAATGTTTCTTGAGGAAGTCCTCATGCAACAGAGGAACGAGATGATGGATAGTTTCACACAAATCCTTCGGCAACTACCAACAGGCGACACATCTTCCTCGAGCGGAGGCGCCACTCCCTTCAAGGTACAAATCGAATTCTATATTCCTATATTTGAGGGTCAGATAGACGTAGATGCTATAGACAAGTGTTTGAATCTACTAGAAGGGTATTTTTCTGTCCATAACTTTTCGAATAGAGAAAATATTACTTTTGTACTCCTCAAAGTTGTTCCCCATGTCAAATATTGGTGGGAAACTTTCTTTGAGCAAAAGGAAACAGAGGAACCCTCATTATTTATAGTCGCGGCCACCTAGGAATCCTTCAAGGATGCTATTAAGGAAAAATACTACCCTGTCGGAAGTTATGATGATTTGTATACCAAATGGACCACATTGTGGCAAGAAAGAGACCAAGCAGTGCCAGAGTTCACAAATATCTTCCATACCTTGAGCACCAATATGGGTATCAAATATTAAGAGAAACATATGGTGCTCAAGTATTGCGGTGATTTTCATAGATACATCTAGACCAAAATGGAATTTCTAGACATCTCTTCCTTGGGCGCGACCTACCGATATGCCTTCAAAATCGAGCAAAAGCTCAAACAAAAGACGCAGAAATTTGGGCCTGGGAACCCCTCACAACAAAAGCCAAGAAGGGGTGGACCCAACCCATAGAATAAAGGACAAAGCAAAGATGGATAGTATCAGAACAACCAGTCCAAACCGCAAGCAAAGAAGGACACCAGAAAGACAAAGAAAGATACTGGGAAGTGGTGCGACTTCCATAAGAGCCGTTGGCACAACATTGCTGAATGTTGCTCAAAGCAGTCATTGTAAGTGAAAGCCTTTGAATAAGATGTGATTTCTGACTCTGAGTCAAAACCAGAAAGGGGAAGACAGATCATTGATGCAGAACCCAGTGCCACCGTTGCTACCACCAAGCTCCAACTTGGTGAACCAGACGAGCCAGAAAAGAGAGCACCTATTCCATTCAAAGATGTGGGTAAAAGGCACTCTGCTGCAATTCATTGTTGATAGCGGTAGCCAAAAGAAACTCATCTCAATAGAGGTCGTTAAGTGGATGGCCCTGCCGACAATGCCACACCCACAACCCTACACTATTGGATGGCTCCGCCAATGAAGTGATCTCCACGTTAGCCAAAAATGCTGACTGTCGTACGACATCAAGCCCTTCAAAGATGAGGTATTGTGTGATGTTTCTCCTCTTGAAGTTTGTAATGTTCTTTTGGGCCAACCTTATTTATGGAAATGTCATGCTGTATATGAGTCTAGGCATCGTAGTGTTATTATTACTTTGAATAGGAAATTGTACAATATACCCAATGCAATCCCTCCTAGTGTTATTTCCTTGATCTCTGCCAAGCAATGCAGGAAGGTCATTTCTCAGATTGAGAAATTTGTCTTCTTTGTGATTCGCTCTCAGAGTGAGCGAAAAATCATAGCCACATCCAGTGCCTCCGTGACTGATCTCTCCAAAAAATAGAAGCAAGTGGATAAGGTCATGGAATAATACTAAGATATCTTCTCCTCTCCTACCGGGGTACCTCTGTTGATTAAGGTTGGTTGTCATTGATGTCAACCCTTGAAGAAATCCCAATGGCAAAAAGGTTTGGGTAATGGACCCAAGTTTGTTTGATGTAAAGATGACTCATTAGTGTCTTATCATTGTTGATAATAAGTACAAATGGATGAACTCAAGATGGTCCCCTTATGGTGAAATCCCTCACGGCAAGGTGCTCTAGGATTGAGTTATCATATAAGTATGGTTAGAGAACCCATGCTTATTTGTGGAATAATGAGATGAAGGTTAGTGAATTTGTCAGTGAAACTATCCTAGATGGATAGTGCTTGTCATTCCATTTCTGGTGGTATGTGGAATGTCACATAACTCCTCACAGTTAGAGAGTTATGACCATGAGAATTTGGAGAACCCAGGTTTGGGTAATGGACCCAATTTTGATTGATCGATAATGGTATGAGTTTTGATATATTTTTAGGTAATGATATTCTATATGGATGGTACATGTCATGCCATTTTTGGTGGCATGTGGAACGTCACATAACTCCTCACGGTTTGAGAGTTATGGCCTTACGAAGTGGGAGGACCCTCATATGTCATCTAGAAGCCCCAAAAGGTCAAAGTAGTCAAAGTGGTTTAAGAGATTTTAGAAGGTAAATAATAAAGTGAAGT
>JASDQU010241261.1:97602-116526 GCA_032191745.1 Picea mariana
CATGTTCAATGCATTACCTGATGTCTCACCTGTGCTTTTCCATTGCATTTCCTCACTAAGGATAACACCAACAACATGATCAAATTTTAAAGTATTTGAACCAGAGACAGAGTTACTTACAGCCATGACCAAGCCATTCCATCTTTCTGGCAATGAGCACAAGATTAGAAGAGACCTAACCTCATCATCAAAGTCCACTTTTACAGAACTTAGTTGACTAGTAATCATATTAAATTCATTTAAATGATCTGCAATAGACCCACCTTCTGACATCTTCATATTAAATAATCTCTTCATTAGAAATACCTTATTAGACGCTGAGGGTTTTTCATACAGTTTAGCCAACGCATCCATCAGATCCTTCGTTGTCTTTTGTTTCGAAATATTGAAAGCCACCAACACTGCCAAGCTCAGCCATATCGTTCCTAGAGCCTTTCTATCAAGAATATCCCATTCTTCGTCCTTCATGGTCATCGGCTTTTTTTCTACTCCGCTCAATGGTAGGAATAGATCCTTCTAATATAAATAATATTCCATCTGCATCTTCTATAACTGGTAGTTTTGGTCATTAAATTTCTCGACCCTAAACTTTCCATCTTCCGACATTGCTCCCACTCGAACCAGGAACCCTCTTTTCCTATGAGTTACGTTTCTCTCTGATACCAGTTGCTAGAAAAACAGGACCGCAGAGCAATAAAATACAACAAATGCGAAAAAAAAACACATAAGATACACAATATAATAGAGACACAGATTTACATGGTTCACCCAATGTGGGCTACGTCCACTAGAGAAATTGCCAGGTCCTTCCTTTATTATTATCCAACAAATGAAGGGATACAACCTACAACAAAACCCACTGTAAATTTCTCTTATTTCTCTCACAGTATCCTCTCTCAGAATACAATACTCACCATAATGCCTAGCCACAATATGTTTCCCTCATAACAGAGGGTTGCCTTCTAGGGAAAAAAACCCTAACATAATTTCTATCATTAGATCTGCGACCTTATAATGAACGGTCCAGATTTACAATGAAATTACAATATACATTTACAAGGCAATTTTTCCTTTGGGGGCTTCACCTCTGAACCCTCCCCTACCCCGCAGAGGGGGTACCGCCCCTCTGCACTTCCCTGCGTGGAAGAGTGTACATACTTCTGGGGTGTAAAGTCTTTATGGGGTATAAACACGACTGAAAGCAAGGAGCTCTGAATCAGGAAGATAATCAGGCTCCACAACCAACAATTTATTCCTAAGGAAGTAGGGTTGATCCAAGTGGATATCGGTGGCCACCCACCTTTTCCAACTCACTCAAAACAGTTTTCTGGCAATTTTGACAATTTACTATTTTTAGCAGTTTTTAACTCTGGGGCCATTTTGAGGGCCTAAATGAAAGTTTTTCGGGATCGAGCTTCTCAATGATATCCAAATGATCTGATTGATCCCCAAAAATAAATCTCCTCGATGATACCTTTCCAACAGGTTATCGTGCACCTAAAACGAAGATCGTATGCAAAAGTTATGACCCCGAGAAGTTGATGTACTAACTTACCCAAACGGGGCCCACATGAATTTTGGCGCTTCATCTCCCAAGGTTAGGTTTTTGGATGTCTAGGGTTTTCTACATTCCTGTTTATTGCAAAAAGGCCTTCATATCCTCATTGTAATCATCTTCTTGTGAATGAGCGCAACCGTCACATCTCTTCTCAGAGATAAGTCGCCACCATTTCAACAAGCTTGTTTTCCGTTGCATTTTACTTTTTCATCTTATTTCCTTATTGAATAGAAAACCAGTTTTACTGTATCTCTATTATTCTGTGTTAATCATCTTTTAATAATTTTTATTGATTTTTTTCTCCTCATAAAATACGGATCACCAGTTATGAATGGTACATCCTCCCCTTCTGGTCGTTGGTAGAAAAAAAGAGATTTTTTCTCTTGTTGATACCACTTGTTAACAGTTAAAGAATCCTTGGGATCTAATTGATACTTATCTTTCAAATGGTGGTTGAATATATTGGAGACATATTTTCTACATAAATTAAGGTCTCTAGCACCCATCACGGAACCAAAGAGCCCATCAAGGATATGTCGTTCAAATATTGTATCAATTGGAACACCAAATCCACATAGTGTCTTTATCATTGATTGGATCTCCTTTTAAAGACTGGGGGTGCTCAAGGACTTTGGATCACCAAATATATCATATTTTTCATGGCATGTCTAGACATTGCAATCCTCATGTAGGTACTCATTATAGGTGATAATTGCAACCCTGGCATATCATTCACTTCCTTCGCTTTAAATTTGCATTGGCATCCTCTTTTTTGGACAAAAAATTGTTTTCTTAATGGTGGTTGTGGATGTCCTCTAAGATCATTTGGGCCATAACAACATTGGAACCTAAAAAATAGCCAACATTCAAAGAAACATCATTACATCATGTAATAGTAATACCAATAATAATTTTTGGAACTTAACAATACATATTGAAAGAACACATAAATTGGATTAAGAGGTCATAATAAATACTGACAATGCATAGTTCAGGGATGTTGGACCCATCATATAAGATTCACCATCACCAAAGTGCTTCCTATGCGATCTTCATACAAATGTACATGGTGCATCCAGGTTGTTTTTCTTTCCCATAATGAAGTCTTCCAACCTATTGTATGGTATCAGAGCAATGTGATCAATAGTGTCATATTCACGCTCTATATCACTCCAAACAAGGTCTTGGCTTGAAAATATATGACTGCCTGATAAAATTTTAACATGGGGGTTCTTGATATGTGAATGTTTTGTCTTGCAAACCATTATGCCATTTATTGCAATATGTCCTTGTAATTCAAGCAAATGGTAAATTTAAATCAAACAAAGTTAAATGAAAACATATCTATTTTAAATAAAAAAATTCAAGCAAATGGTAAATGTAATGCTAAATTCTCCATAATTCTAAACACAAATTATTAAATAACCACATATTTTTATTACATAACCTTAGTAATGGAGATCTCATGTCGACTGCAATTTTGAATTTTGAAAAACTATGATTGGTCCCTGCGATTTTCATGATGTGAAGTTTAGTTTTGGCGAAGAGAGATTAGTTTCCAAATATGTTTGTGAGGTATTTGAAATATTTTCTTCTCGTTAACATTCTTAATTGGTTATTGGTTATCAATGGATCTTAATGCATCCTCGAGATATGGTATTTTAATAGATAAACCTTTAGAATCATCGATTGTGTAGAATGAACTTGTTTTATTTAACTTTCCAATACTGGTATCACATCTCTGTTGATGATTACAACTTCGTGAGACATCCTCCAGAACAAAGACTGAGTGAGTCAGCCTTTGAGAGATCTGTTGGCACATGGGCAGACCCATGGTTCAGTTCTAACATCGCACCAACAAGCCCTAACTATTGGCCCTTTCAGAAACACCTGCAAAGTAGACGCAGTATCACCTAGAGTAGCTATAGGGGGTTGCATGACATATGTGTCTACAACCAGAGGAAATGCAAAATGGATCTAGGGCAACACTCTCACACAAATCTAGTTATTCTTTATCTTTATTAAGCCTACTGCACGAACTATATCTCATATCTAACACAATATTGCATTAACAGTATATCAGAGAACAAAAGAACACAACATCAATCAAACACAACAATAGGATATACGTGGTTCACCCTCTCCCAAGGGCTACGCCCACAGAACTGCGCTTTATAATATAGTATACGAAAGCATACAGTTCTATTTTCACTCTTAGCTTGCATATCTCTCTCTCTTTCTCTTCCTCTCTTCCCTCCCTACGCACCTAGTTGCAAGGTTGATCTTCGCATCCAGCTAAAGATATTACAACACAGACTTCTCTCACCACACAACATTTCTCTTTCAAAAATAACAAAAATCACTCATCATACATAATCGACCCTATCCTAGGTCCTCTTGACCTTTATTTATACATTACAATGACTCTCAGACAACCTTAGGCCGAAACCTAGGTGTCAAAACCCTAAATACCAAAACCCTAGGTGTCTAAAACCCTACGTCAACTTTACCCTCATTTTTAGGGCTTCGCCAACCTTTCTTTCCTTCTTTTTTACGAGGTGCTCCAAAGAATCCATTGGTGGATTTTTCCGCTTGCTAAGTCATCCACGATCTGTCTTCCTTGCTGATCTATCTTCCTTGATCTCCCCGTCCAACGATTTTCTTTCACTTTATTCGCTCTGTCTTTTCTACTCTTTTGGCCACTTCGACCCACTCTCAATCAAATTATATTATGCACAGCTCGCACTTCACGTTTCTTTCCTTAACCTTCACAACCTTCCATAACCAAGGGCCAATAGGCCCCCAACACTCACATGTGACTCGTCCCGAGGAACTTTAGGTCTGAACCTTCTATTTTTTTTGTCTTTGGACTGCACGGGGAAACCTGTGCTTTCATCTCTGTCCCACCCTTCTTTCCTTGTGCAGACTATCTTTTCTGTGTTTGGTACCTAGTTTCAACTGCACCTGGTACCTAGACCCATTTTCTCATGCTTCTATTGAGAGCTTCGAGGCAATTGGTTGTCATAGTACAATTTCAACTAGCTCCCATTCACCAAACCTTCCTTCCATTCTCCATTCATAGGTTTCAACTGCGCGGCTCCTCCTTCTGTAACGTAAGAAACCTCATATGGCCCAAGCCAATGTGTCCTGAACTTCCCTGGATGCTTCAGGAACTTGCTGTCGTATACCAATACCAGATCTCCTTACTTGAAGGCTTTCTTCTTGATGTGCCTATCATGATAGGCCTTTTCTCGTTCCTTTTTTACCTGTTGATGGAATCCTACGATAAATCGATCTTCTTCTAGTTCTACCAACTTCGCAAGCCTCTCTCGAACAACGCCAGTGTCATCCATATCTGTGAATGTTGCAATTCTGAGACTAGGAACCAAATATTCCATAGGGACAACTGATTCTAGGCCATACACCAAATTAAAGGGTGTCTACATTGTTAGCTTCTTGCAAGTAGTTTTATAGGCCCATAGCACTGCTGGTACTCTCAAATCCCAGTCATCCCTGTTCACACTCCAAATATTCGTCAGTGTTGTGTCCAATATCTTGTTGAAATATTTAACCGTCTTGTTCTCTTGTGGATGGTAAGGAGTAATCTTATGATGGCAGACTTCAAATTCTCGAGTCAAAGCTTCAATAGTCTTATTAATAAAGTGTGTGCCTTGATCGCTCATCAGGGTCTTCGGGCATCCAAACCTGGTTATGATATCCTCAAATATAAACCCCACAGCTGTAGTTGCACTATAGTCCTTAATTTATCTTGCTTCTTCCCATCTTGTCAAATACTCTGTCGCAGTGATGATGTATCTAGCTCCTGTGCGCGTGCCTGGTGGGTTTATAGGTCCCACGAAATCAATTGCCCATTTCTAAAATTCCTACAAAGTCAGCTGTGGTGCTAAAGGAATCTCTTCTCTTCGAGAAGGCTTCCCAACTCTTTGGCATACATCGTAGGCTTCATAGTATTCCTTGGCATCTTTATGTAAAGTAGGCCACCAGAGGCCAGCTCTAAGAATCTTTTGTGCTATTGCTTTCCCTGCGTAGTGTCCTCCTACGATGCCTTCATGTGCTTATTATAAAATCAATGGTCTTTCTGCCTCTGTAATGCATCTCCTCAGAATCTCATCAGGTCCCATATTGTATAGCTGTTCGACTATAAGTGAAAAATATGCAGTGCGCACTACCAACTATTTTTTCTAGATGATTGTATATTCACTAGGTGTTGTTCCTGTTGATAGGAACTGGACTATCTCAACGAAGTGGTCATCAACCCTTCTAATGGCCAATAACTATGCATCTAGTAGTGTATCCTCCAAACTAGTAGGTTCCTCTCCATCCTCCAATCTAGACAAATGATCAGGCCCCTTGTTCATTCTCCTTGGCTTGACCACAATCTCAAAATCATATTTTTGGAATAACAATATCCATCTTTGCATATTTCCCCCCCCAAAACTGGCTTGTTAACTAGGTATTTCAATGCAGAGTTATCAGTGAACAACTTAAAATTTCCTCCCAACAAGTAGTGTCGAAACTTCTGTAGCACGTACACCATGGATAAACATTCTCTCTCAGTGGTAGTGTAGTTTATCTCGGTTGTGGATAGCTTCCTGCTAGCAAAGGCTAACGAATGTTCAATATCTACTGCTCATGGTTGTCCTAACACTGCTCCTAGTGAAATAAATGAAGCATCGGCATGTACGTGAAGTTCCTTGCTCCAATTTGGGAAAACTAGAATAGGCGCAATAACCATTTTCTATTTCAGTGTGTTGAAGCTCTACTGACATTCCTCTGTCCATTGAAACTGGAAATCTTTTTTCAGAAGCTTCTCCATGGGTGCTATAATCTGTGCATAGCCTTATTGAACTTCTTATAGTATCCAGTATGTCCCAGCACAGTGCGCAGCTGTCTGACTGAAGTAGGAGCAGGTAGATCAACAATAATGACAATCTTGGATGGATCTACCAACAACCCTTGCTTACACACAATATGGCCCAACAACACTCCAAAGGGTGAAAAGAAGAGGCACTTCTTCAGATTCAGGGAAATCTGACATTGTCTGCACTTATCCAACATTAGTCTTAAACATTCAATATGATTTTGTAATAAGCTAAAAACAGTCCAATCATCAAAAAATGCTTCTAAACATTTGTGTAAAAATTCCTTGAATGCTTCGACCACCACCCTGGAAAAGATGGCTGGTGCAATCTTCAGTCCAAAAGGCATCACTGTATACTGGTAGGATCCCCATTCTATTGCAAATGTGGTCTTATGGTGATCTTCCTTGGCAATCCTGATCTGGTGATAACCTGAAAAATCCATCTGTAAAGGAATATACCTCATGTCCTCCTACATTATCTAACACTTCGTCTGTAAACGGTGTAGGGAATGGGTCATGCAAACATGCATCATTTATCTTTCTAAGATCTACACAGATCCTGATCTCTCATGTCTTCTTATCTTGTACCACCATAGGACTAATCCATTCTGACTCTTCCACAGGTTCTATGATTCCTTCTTCCAACATTCAGTCTAGTTCAATCTTAACTTTTTCCTTATATTTGGGATTCAATCTGTAGGGTCTCTTCTTAACTAGCCTTTCATCTAGTTTCAAGGGGATCTTCATCTCTCCCATGGGCCCTTTTATTCCCTTCATATAGGTGAACTTGGTTGGGAACAAGTCTTGATATTCATGCAGTAATTCTGTGATCTTATCAATGGTGGCATCATCCCAGTAATCTCCAACATTACTGTTATAACCCTAAATTGCACCAGACATGCATACCTGGCATCAGGCCATCTTACTTGCTATATTTTTCCAAGCCATCACTGAACAACTCTTCTAAAAATCCATTGTTTTGAAGGTGTACGTGCCCTACACCACTACTGCCCACGTACACACGCTTGCTGCACCACTACAGCCCGTGTGCACTCACAAAAAGCACGAAAAATGAAAATTGCAAAGGAATATGGGTTTTTGGGCCGTTACCTAACCAATTGACCACCCATAGCAAGTCACCCCAACTGTTACTATCTCTTTTGTCCTATAAAAGAAGGTGTTGGGTTCCCATTCCAAAGGGAAGCATGAGAGCATAGAAACTTTGCCCATTTTAGTATTCTCCCTTTGCCCCAATATTTTGAAACCACTTTGTGAGTTTGAGTCAGAATTCCTTTTACCTCCATTGCAAGCCTTTTCCATTTCCCTAGAGAGAATTGAAGAGGAGAAGAAGACATGGAAGAAGTTGGTGCATGGTGAAGAGGATCCCAGGACCAAGTTCGAGGAGAAGTTGCCAGTCTCATGTTGTAAATGAATTTTGTGAGATTAATATAAAGAAATACTTTTCCCGTTCCATCAAATGATGTCTTAAATCTTTATGATTTGTTTACATTTTGTTATGATGTCTAACCCACTAATCCTTATATAGAATGTGTTGGCTATAGGAGTCACTCCTAGATTGCAGCAGGAGTAAGCCTGAGGTCCATCAGTTTATGTCACGATTTGTTTATAAAGGGGGCTGATCGAATGGAAGTAAACTCAGAACAATAATGCTCACCTAGAAAACTGGGTTGGAACAGCAAGGACATGTGAGGTCTTGATTTAAATTAAGCCAGTAAATTTTGCATAGTGGTGAGTAAGTGGAGGGAAAGAAAGGGGAAAAGTCTTAGATGTGAGATCCTCTCAGACTGGAGAAACTTCAAAGTAAACCTCAAACGTTACATAACTAATACAATCAAACATACATCATATAGTTACAACAACACCCGACTGGATCATCCATGCCCGGGCTTTCAGATTCAGAGGAACAAGAAAAGGAGGAGGCTGGCCCCCATTAAAAAAGAAATCTCAAAATATCATTGTATAACCAGAGAACCAGATCCTTTGTTAAAGCTTTACAGTCGGGAGCTTAGCTCTACCATCGATCCCTTTTCAAAATGGCCCAAAAGGCCTACATATACTCAAAACTTTTGTAGTAGGAACTTGCTCAGGTTTCCATGGCACGACGTCCAGGTCACTTCTGTCAGACTATGCATGCAATCTCTTTGCCATAGTCAGGCCTTTGCCTGTCAGATTGGCCATGCAGTCTAATGTCAGATGCGATATTTTGTGAGAAAGGACTGACATCCTGCCACTGCGCTTGTCCCTTCCCGACCTTCCATTTATGGAAGGAGACAACTTTCAACCACCATCAAATGCCTCAATAACTACTTTCTTGGGATCAGGCAAGGCTTGGTCAACTCAGCACTTGCAGGACATGGTAGTCTCCCTTTGGCTTCTGCTGCTTTGTTGGACTGCCGGGAGGGGACCCATATGGCGGAAGTGGGTGAGGGTCTGATGGGGGTGATGGCGTCAACACTGTGAGGGTGAGACGAGAGGTGCTGAGGTGGAAGCACTAGGTGGTGAAGAAACAGAGGCTGTGACACCAGATGATGAGGTGATGTGCCATAAAATGGTGACAAGGAGGCCGCAATGCGACAGGTTGGGGAGTGAGGACACGACACAGGTGGAAGTGGATGGGAGAGAGAGAGGCACATGGTAGGAGGTGACAGGTGGGAGCAAGGAAATGGGAATAAGGTGGGTCAGGATGGCGCTGAGTGGAAGACACATGGCAGAAGGCAATAAGCGGAGGGAGTCATAGATGTGACAAGGGGGGGACCGCTATTAAAGGTAGAATGGCAACGGGGGTCTAGAATCCAACCTTGACCGTAGATCAGGGTTCCCCAATCCAGGCCATTGAGAGATGCGCAGCTAATTCTGGACCCCCCCCTCCGCTTTAAAGGTAGAATGGAGAGGGGGCTCCGAAATCCAACCTTGACCGTAGATCTGGGCGCGCAGATTCTAGCTACCTAGATTTGCCCGCTGCTTAACGAAATGCACATTTGCACCCAAAAATTAGGGTAAGTGGGTTTTTACTCCACTTCTTTGCATTTTCCACCCAAAGGGGCCTATATTTTAGGAAAACACCCCCTTTACAAGAAATATCGCTAACAGAATGCATGCTTGTAGTTTCTTGTTTGTCTTTTGGTGAATGCAGGTTGGCCATGGGAGGAGATCTGCAGTCAAGAAACAACTAAGCGCAAAGGGATCGACACCATACGCGGAGTTTAAGGTATTCCTACTAGATCCCTATACTTTGTCTTTTATGTATGATTGTGGGCTAATGATGAGATAGTTGTTAAAAAGTAAGAGACTTTAGATGGTTAGCTCTGCTTGCACTTTAGAACCCTGGTGTAGTCCATAGAGGGGTTTTCCCACTATAGAAGAATTGGCGATCATACTGGGGAGACCTCTAGGGTTTTCTAGGGATATTCGTTTGGGTTCCTTAAATTAGTTTATTTACTTTTTTTGAGTTTCTGTAAGCTTCTGTGTCTTTAAGGGATTCTGGTCTTCCATACTAGTATTCCCTGCCTTTGCTTGACTATTGGTTTTCATCTTTTTGAGAAGTTACAAAGGTGTACGTGACCTGTAGTGGGTCTGCACGTGTGCATACACATCCTGCCTTTGGAAAACCGCGTACATATGAAGGCTGCTGAAGTGTCAGTAGCGTGCTTGTGTTGATATATATATATATATTTTTTAAAGAAGAGGCAGTCATCCTCTTCCCTGTCAGAAGTCACGCTTCTCAGGGTTTTTATTGATCTATCCTTGGTCTATGTTATAGCAGTCTATAGCCTAGGTCTGACCTCAACATAGCTTTTTTTTTATCAAATATTTCTTGTGTTTTATTTATTAGGTTTTTTAGGCAAGTGTGTGCATCCGTTATGATCTGCCTGTTTGGTATTGTCAATGACTCCCTGTGATCTGCGATTGGGCCTGAAGTTATTTCTTACTCTTGGCTTGTCGTCATTTTCCCCTTTTTTCTCTAAAAGAAGATAAAATAATTCATTTTTTTAATTTCTTGTTTTGAAGCATAAAACAATAAAAAAAAATTCTTCATTTCTTTGTTTAGTAAAAGTAGTTCAGGTTAGTTGTTTTATTTACCAAGGAAAAATAAAGTTTTCTTAAGTTCTTTATTTGAGTGCTTAGGAAATTAAGTAGCTCGTAGTTGAGCAAAATCTTGTTTTAAGTTTTTTCTTTGGAAAGATCTGAGAAAAGTAGTTACGAAAATTTTTGGTTAAAGAGTTTAAATTGGCAAATCTTTATTTGTGAAGAAGAAGTAGTTTGTTTTAAGTTTCATCTTATGGTATTCTCTTTTGTCTCTTAAAGAAAATCACTAGTTTCACTTTCGTTCCTTTTGAATTAAGACAACCACTAAAATTAACGCTTAATTAAAAGTTATTAGACTTTGTGTTTGTAGGGTCCATCAATTTAGTCTAAGCTAGAGCCTTGATTTAGGATTGGAGAGGAAACTCTTCAAGGCTACAAAAGAAAACATAAGAGTCTATGCTAGGGAGTGCTTGAAAGTCCAGTAACCGTGAAAGTTATCCGGGACCCCCCTCTAACATAGGGGATAAACATGAGGTCACGTGTGGAAACGTAGCGGAGATAACCCATCCATAGCCGGACCAAGCATAGTGGGGAACACATATAGAGGGCTTATCTTGGGATTCCGTTGATCGCATTTTCCACAGAGATTCGTGAGTCTTGAATCAGTTCGAGGTCCTCAATCGTCTTCTGGAACACTTTCTTTTGATACCCTTGATAGGTTTCAGGCTTGATACCCTACTCATTGCGGTCCATCAACTGTCGACTGTACCTGCCTGGTGACTGTTTGCGCGCTGACAAACTAGTTGCCTTTATCTTAGTGACATACAAAAGTGACTATGGGGGTATACCGCGATACCTAGGGAAAACATCGGGCCACCCTTTACAGAGTATACCCAGAGGGTGCTTTTGTATTCGATTTTAACTTGCACTGGTAAGTTTCTTTTGTGTTGGCTAGTGTAACTGTTCTTCCAACTAGCTAGTGATCTGCTTGTCTTATCTCATAGGAGCTTTTTCTAGTGTGTGCTGGTTTTTAATGTTAATAGAAATCCCTAGTGTGTCATTGATCTTCTCAAACCATGGAGGATCAGGAGCTCCACCGGTCAAGAAGGCTTCTTGGTCTGCCGCCGGTTAATCTAGAGCCACCCCCGCCACCGCTAAGGCAAAGACTAGACCAACAAGGGTCTTTTGAGGTGACCGGGCCACAGGAAACTAAGCCCGACCCATTTCCAAGAGAAGAACATTTGATTCTGGAGGAACCAACCATTTTCGACCTCAGAGCAGAAGCTCTTGGTCCATATAACCCTCCGATCATTGATCTATCAACACCCATCGTCATACATGTTAAACCTTACGAGCGTCACGTACTATCACAAGCATCGATGGAGACAAATGCTACTACTTATTCAGGGAATCCTCATATTCCCTCTACGACTGTCACTACAGGGGGTTTTCCACCTCCTAACCAACCGTCGCCAGTTCAGACCACCATGGTCTCGACTGCCTCTACCTCAGGCAATGGTCCAATTCTGTCTATGGCGGCAATCAATACTCATTTCACCCAGAGACAGGTCCTCCATTCTCATACGGGATGCCTAGCTTCGATACAAACTCTATCCTTTCCTACTCCACTCTACAGAATTTAGGTCTAGGGGTAGGGAGCTCAAATGCTCCTCTGCAAGGATCCATGGGGGGAACTTCATATCCCTATAATGCTTTCCCTTACGGAGGGGGTCATATACCCCCTTCATCCCTTTCACTTGACGGTGCTCACCAGCACTCCATCAGGCCAAACGTAAACTATAGTTCATTTGGAGCAGGTAGTCAAGGAATTCCATCTTATAGCATGCCGGTAGGTTTGACACCATTATCTTTGTTCGACGTGTTTGGTAACAATGCATTCTCATCAGCTGTCATCTCGACCAGGGGCAACCCCAGCTATGGAAAACAAAATCCTGTGTAGGGTACTATTCCTGCGTAGGGGGAAAACTCCAGAATTCCTTCCTCACAAGGACCTTGGAATCTGTGGCAGGGATCATTTCCCTCATTAAGGATGCTGACTGGGGGAAACCCCTTCCATAGCCAATGGAACCTTGGGCAAGGCTTAGGACCTATTCCCGTCGGATCAGTAGGGGGAAACCCTTCCCAAAATCTTTGGAATGCGATGCAAGCCCAACCCTCCACGTCCTATTACGGGAGTCAGCCGATGATGTATCAACAAGCACAGAATCCATACGCAGTTCACGACCACGATTTTTACCAGAACCCTGGACAACAACCTAACTTTTCCTAGCAACCTAGTGCAAACCAAACTCTAGGATCCTTTTTCCCTGGTTATAATCAACAACCCAAATTACCATTTCTGGCAACTCTGCACTTTCTAGACTTGACAAGGTTATTAAACGACCTCATCTGTCATGATTTGCATTGGCCTCCCATGCCAACCAAGTTTCCTTCGGAAATTCCAAAGTTCGAAGCTAAGCCTAATGAAGATCCAGACAATCATGTGACTACCTTCCATGTATGGTGCTCGTCCAACTCTTTGAGAGATGACTCTGTTCAGTTGCGTTTGTTTCAACGCACTCTCATAGGGAGTGCTGCAAAATGGTACATTGATATCGACCACTCGAGATACTCTTCCTTCTGTGAATTGGCAATGTCTTTGTTAAACCATTTCCAATTACCTGTGAGATATGACGCCGACACCGAATTGCTATCCAACTTTGAGCAGACAAAAGTGGACCATATCTCAGATCACATCCGAGAATGGAGACGCTGGAAGAGTTTGATAAAAGTTCCAGTCCCACCAGCATTCCTTCTTGAGTGGTTCCTTAAGTCTTTGGTACCCCAGTTATCTAAAGATGTCGCAACCTTGGGGGTCTTCTTAGAAGAAGAAGCGATAATGAGAGATCAACAACTAGAGCTGATTTACTCTCAGTCTGGTTTACTTTACGAAGTCTTTCCAGATGCATCATGGTCGATACTTGACAAGACCAGACAGAGGTTTGGACCACATGTCGATGGTATGGTTGGTTCAGTGCAAACGAATCTCCTTGATCAGCTGTCAAATCAATTGCAACAATTGTCAATACAGCAGACAACAGCCAACCAGACCACTAGTTCAACTGCTCCCCCTACTCAAACATTGGATGTACATAGTGTGTAATCGACAAACTAAAAGGCCACACAACAGCCTAACAGAAAGAAGAAACAACGAAAGAAGGGTAAGGGGGATAATAAACCTACCAATAATGCTGGCGAGGGAAACACAGAAAAGAAAAAGTCGAAGTATCTATGTAATCTTTGCACGTAAGATCATCCGAATCACCAGTGCCCTCGGCTGGCAGAGGCCCAGAAGTTATTAGCACAACAATAGCCTGCCGTGTTAACAAACCCATTTCCACATGGGAAAAATTTAACTCAAGCCTCTTTGAGCACGGAAGGGGGAATTCAAGGACCCCCTCCATCTTTGAGTAATCCTTCGTTCGCGAATGTGTACATGATGAAAGGTATCATTGACATAACAACTAGGAAACACGACTACATAATGACAAACACCTCTAAAAAGGGTAAAGAAGCCAAAAATCCATCTCTTCCTCTCCATATTGAGAAGACGTTGGGTGAAACAATGACACACATCTCAAAAGGTGCATTCAAGAAATATTCCCACAACCCAAATGCAAGGGCTGCCCAGAACTATTATATGGTGGAGGATTTGTCTCAAACCCCTTGTGCAATGTCTACTTTGGAAGTCCTCCATAGCTTCCCTTCCTAGAGAAAGTCTATGTTAGCTTCCTTAGGATTTTCTAAGACTTGTAATATGGGAACGATCATGCCTGATACGACCGAATTAAAACCTCATCTCCCTTACCACGTGGCATTTCAGATAGTAGTGGATTACACCACGAAAACTTTTACTTGGAACATTTTCCACACGGTGGTTGATGAGGGTGCCTCGACATGCGTGATGTCTTTGGTGTGTTGGAAGGCCATTGGCCAACCCGTTTTGTCTCCGTCACCTAGTCTTCTTACCGCTTTTGACGATCATTCATTCCGACCACATGGAATCATCCCCTCTTTTCCCGTGCAGTTAGAGGGGAATACCATGTGCGTTGAGGTTGAAGTGGTCGATGCATCTCTAGACTACAATCTCTTGTTAGGAAGGAGTTGGACCTATGATATGCAAGCAATTGTCACGACAATTTTTCAGGTCTTATTGTTTCCACACGAAGGCCGAATCGTGTCCATTGATCAATTATCCTTCTCCCATCTTGACCCTTCATCGGGGGTATCCACGGTCCCGATGATTGATAACCCTCAGCTCGACATCGTCAACGTAGGGGTTGGGTTGTGCCTACCTTTGATGGGTACTTTCGATTAGCCACCTCCAACTAGAAATTTCCGGTACATATCGATTGTCCCCGACTAGCCTAGGGCTGAAATCTTTCAAATCTCGTCATTTCACGCGACTTACTTTAATGATCCATGGAACCTTCCTTCCCCATCAACCACAATTGAAGGGACAAGGCATCATGGCATGGCCATGCCTTTGTCCATGGTAGAAGTTGTGTACTCTATAGTCTAGCAAGCTTCCGCCGACCCAAATCTGACTCCTGCATAGGAGTTAGATCCGGTTCTCGAGCCTATTTGGACTCAAGGTTCCCTCGTCGATACTGATTCTTTAGACTTAGTATTTCCCTTAGATGAGACAATTATTGAGGCAATGAATAGTCCAGATAGACCCTGGGATGATCTCCATCATAGATCTTATTTCCTCCCAGAGTTAAGAAGAATTGAAGCAGGAGAATTCACTCTAACTATGATTGGAGATAGGGCTTGTCCTATAAATCCTTTGGCTATGCACACTATTTACACTGAAGGAAATATGGAAACCATTGCTAAAACAATACCTATTGATATCTCCAGAACCCTTGGCATCGTGGAGAATATCTTCGTTGGAGCGGACTGCTCCCCCAAGGAGATTCAAATCTACACAGATTTATTTAAAGAATTTCGCGACGTGTTTTCATGGTATTACGAGGAAATACCAGGCATAGATCCAAGAATCATTGAACATGAAATCACGACATATCCTGATGCCAAGACGGTCCAGAATAAGCTTCGTCCAGTTAATCCTAAGAAAGAAACAACTATTAACGCTGAAGTAGAGAAACTACTTAAAGCTGGTTTCATCTACCCCATTCAATTGAGTCAATGGGTGTCAAATCCTGTGCCAGTCAACAAAAAGTAGGGTACAATTAGCGTATGTATGAAATTCCATGATTTGAGCAAGGCCTGTCCAAAGAATAATTTCCCCATGCCATTTATTGACCAGATAGTCAATGAATGTGCAGGTTGAGAGGCCTTTTATTTCATGGATGGTTTTTAGGGATACGATCAGATATAGATCAAACCTGAAGACCAACACAAAACCACTTTCATTTGTCCATGGGGTACATTCGCTTATCGAAAGATGCCTTTTGGTATGAAAAATGCTGGAGCCACTTTTCAGCGGGCCATGTCTTTTTTTTTCCAAGATCTCAAACACATAGTCGAGGCTTATCTTGATGATTTATCATCATGATCTCGTAAGAGAGATGATCATCCAACACACCTTCGACTTATCTTTGAGCGATGTCGCTACTACCGGATTTGCTTGAATCCAAAAAAAAGCAGTTTTTGCATAACATCGGGTCGTATTCTAGGTTTCATAGTTTTGACAATAGGGATCATGGTCGATCCTCTAAAGGTTGAGGCGATAGTTCAATTGCCTCCCCCATGCACAATCCCTCAGATTCAGAGTTTATAGAGAAAAGAAATTTTTTTATAGTGTTTCATCGCAAACTATTCCGAGATCACAAAGGGTTTCATGCGTTTACTGAAGAAGGACGTTCCTTTCCATTGGGATGAGGCCACTCATCGCTCTTTTGAAGTGTTGAAATGCACCCTCATGTCTGCCCCTCTACTTTGACCACCCAATTATAATAAAGATTTCTTATTGTACTTGGCCGCTGCAGAGTCGATCATCGATATGGTGTTGGTTCAGGAGGATGATTTTCTCTCAGAATACATGATTTATTACCTGAGTCGAGGCCTGGTTGGACTAGAACTCAATTATTCCCACGTTGAAAAACTTGCGTTGGCAGTAGTTCATGATGTCCAGCGGTTCCACCATTACATCTTGTTTCGCAAGACCACCATCATTGTCGTTGTGAATCCGTTTCAATACGTATTGGCATGACGTGTAATTGGCAAAAATATCAGTAGATGGATAATTATCCTCTAGGAATTTGACTTGGATTTTGTTTCGGCAAAATCCAAAAAGTCATTGGTCTTTGCGGAACTCATCTTGAAAGTTTCGGTCAAATCAGATGATGTTATACCTGAGGAATAGCCTATCAAAGGAGACATGTTTTTGATCGCGTCTTCAGACCCCTGGTATGGATATATACTAGTCTATATCTAGACTTTGAAGTGCCCCACCTATGCTTTTCGTGATGAGCATCGCCGTATATGCCATCAGGACAAGAACTATCTCATACTCGAGGACACTCTGTATCGTCGAGGTGTAGATTGCATCCTTTGCTAGTGTCTCACTCATGAAGAAGCAAAAATTGTGGTTAATGATTGCCACACTGGAGCATGTGGCGGTCATTTTTCTGGGTTGGCAACAACCCAAAAGATTCTATGAGCCGATTACTTTTGGCCGACATTAATCAAATATTGTGTTGAATTTGTCAAGAAGTGCCACCCGTGTGAGGTCTTCTCTCGGAAGATGAGGGCACACCCCACTCCCATGTTTCCCGTCATCACAGTTGGTCCCTTCACCAAGTGGGGGATTGATTACGCTACATGAAACCCTCATTCAACAAGGGGGCATCGTTATATCATCGTAGCAACATACTACTTTATGAAGTGGGTTGAGGCTATGCCAATGTTTAAAGATGATGGTGAGATGACAACTCTCTTTTTGTTTAACCATATAATAGCAAGGTTCGACATCCCGAGAGATATTGTCACTGACCATGGAAGTCACTTTCATAATAAAATGATGTCTGAGTTAACGTCAAAACTTGGGCTGAGGCAAGAATACTCGTCACCCTACTACCCACAAGCGAATGGTCATGTGGAAGCTATGAATAATTCCCTTATGACTATTCTACAACGAACGATCAATTCGGCCAAGTCAAATTGGCATTTGTTGTTGTACTCCATGTTATGGGCCTACCGAACGTCTTTTAAGCCTACAACCAGTTTCTCACCTTTTCAACTCGTTTACGGGCTGGAAGCAATCTTGTCTATAGAGTGCCAGATCCCATCTCTAAATTTGGCAGTACAGTTATTTCCAGACACTTAACCGCTTGAAGAGCATTTATTATATCTTGAGCAGCTCGACGAGAAGCGTCGTGATGCATCCTTGGCTAACGAGGCTCACAAACAAAAATTCAAGTGTCAGTATGATCGGTCTGTTCATCCTCATATTTTCTCTGAAGGCGACCTTGTTGTTGGATTACTGAGAGGGGGGGTGAATCAGTGATAACGTAATTATAATTCTTTTTCTTCAAATGTTATATCAATGTAGAATTATTATCAAATAATGAGTAGAAATAAATAAACAATCACACACATGCACAGTACACCAGTGTTTTATGTGGAAACCCAAATTGGGAGAAAACCATGGAATGCTTTTTCTTATATGTCTTGAAGAATTACATTCATTAGAAGCACCAACTTCCTTATTTTTCCAGCTGCAACTGGAAGGAGGCTCCAACCTCCTAGTTTCTTCGGCTACAACCTGAGGGAAGATCCAACTCCCCAAATCTCTGGCTACAGCCAGAAGGAGGCTACAACCCCCAATGTTCTCCGGCTACAACCGGAAGGTGGCTACAACCACCTGTCCTTGCCCCGTCCTGCCACCCTNTAAATCTGAACCATGCATCAACCATGCATCAACCTGTACCATAAACAAGTGCATCAACCATGCACCAACCTGTAATCAACCTGTACCATAAACAAGTGCATTAACCATGCACCAATCTGTAATCAACCAGTACCATAAAAAAGTGCATCCAACCATGTGCCAAGTATGTACCAATTATGTGTCAACTACTCATCAACTATGAATCATCAATGTGTACCAACATCATCAACTATACACCTCATGTATGTGCGCTAACTCATCAACTACTTGTCTCAACCATGTACTCAACATGTACCTCAACCAAAAGCCCTCATCAATTTCATTATCCAAATCTGATTTGTATATCTGTAATAGACCTGGTGTATATGATCACATTCCTGCAAACCTTCCTTAACTTTAAAAACAAGAGACTAACATTTTCATCAAACTTTTCTTTAGTCTCACATGCCTAGTTTTGGATTAGTCAACAACCCTAACTTGAAGTAATCATAACTTTGAACTTGTAATGTATAAAGATCT
>JASDQU010241262.1:9084-20118 GCA_032191745.1 Picea mariana
AGTGAATGCTCAACCTAGGGTCTTCGTCCCAATCCCGATGTGGTACGAATCTATCCATGTGAATAGATGTTTTGATGTTGAACATGGTAGAAACCACTTGATTACCAATCATTGAGGTAAATTGTTAACAAGTGCGAGGGAAATCACCAATGATGTCAATGACTCCCAAGATACCTTAGTACATTCCAACAAATGTGAATAAATGAGTTGAGGTCGAACATTCGTGGAATCATCCAATCAGAGGTCAATGATGTAAACCCACTTTCAAAAGCGAGGAGGCCTGCCATTGAGGCATGCAGGTCCCAAGGTACTAACTGGTTTCTAAGTCTAATTCCCGGATGATGTGTTGAAGTTGACAGGGAAATACTCGTCGAAGGAGGGCCTTGATGTATCCCCCATCATCAACACGAAACTAACAAAGGAAAGTAATGTATGGTGAATCGATTGAGTATGGAATGACACATGAAATGGAAACTAACAATAATGCAGATGGATGGTTTGAAGTGAAACTTCCCTTGAACATGACGAGGCACAACAACTGACTTGGCAGCATTGACTCAACGAGTACCAAGAATGTAATGTGACGAAAATAAGAGCACTCTTCGACTGGAAAAAAAAGTATGGAAACACATGGAATTGGTATGAGTCAGAGACAAGCGGATTACCCAACGATAAGATGAGACTCAAACATGTGCCATGTTAAAGGGTGACAATAGTTTCCATAAAGTATTCTAAAAAAGTTGACCCACTTCCTTCAATGTTTCCCCAACCAGATAGATGAGTACCTCTTTTTAATTTAACAAGCTCGAGGAGGGTAACACATGCTCGATATAACTCACCTTCGGTAAGTTCCTCTTCCTTTTTTTAACAAACTGGAAGAAGTAAGGGTTCGTCCCCATATGGGCCCTTCAATGTGTAGTTTAGCGAGTCCAAAGAAGGAAAAATCAGTGGTTTTTCATGTTTAGAGAGTCTGAAAATAACTTAAAGGTGACTCTAGGGTTGTCCTTTTTCGTAATTTTAGTGTCGCGAGGCCTAAAAAGCGATAAAATACCACTAGAAAGATGCCCTTTCAAACCTTTTAACGAGTGTGAAAGGAAGAAATATCACTCGACAATATTTTCATGTTTAGAGAGTATGAAAAGAGCTTAAAGGAGACTCTGGGCGGTTCATTTTTCGCATAACCTTTACGAGTCTGAAAAAGTGATAAAAGCATACTCAGTTACATTCTCATGTTTTTGAGAGCATGAGAAAGAACAAAGACTAAGCTCGGTATTGGTTTCATTTTTACAAAAGCTTGAAACAAGATTAAACTTATGCTTGTAAATTTCCAACGTAATTTCCAAAGGTAGGGATGCCCATGGATGGTTGGTACTCTACCCCCAGCTTGAAAAGCTAGCGAATTAACTCTAGAATGATAATCAAAGGCTGGAGACATGCCCCCCCCAAGCTTCATTTCATTCGTCGACTTTGAGGTTGTCACCGATTTCTGTAGTAGATGGAGAAAAAGGATACAAGTGGATGAAATGAAGGTTCTGCTATGAGATCTAACGAAAGACTCGACTCAACATCTATGAGATCTAGTGAAAGACTCGACTCAATATCTACGAGATCTAGTGAAAGACTCGACTCAATGGGAGAGGTGACTATTTCATTTTTTAACGAGCTTGACACATGAAAAGAACTATGCTCAGGACCTCTGTTTCATTTTTTAACGAGCTTGCTACACATAGAAAAACTATGCTCAAAACCTCTGTTTCATTTTTTAACAAGTTTGCCTCAGAGAAGTGAAACTATGCTCAAATCTTTTGTTTCATTTTTTAGCGAGCTTGCCACATAGAAGAAAAAGTATGCTCGTGGCTCCAAGTTCAATCCCCATATTTTTGTTTCATTTTTTAACGAGCTTGCTACTGAGATGAAAACTATGCTCGTAACCTCTATTTCATTTTTTAACGAGCTTGACACAAAGAAGAGAAACTATGCTCGTAAACTCTTCTTGATCATGGCTTCCAAGAGGACAATGCTCTGGAAGGAATACATGTCAATGGACAAACTTCAATCATGGCTTCCAAGAGATCTTCACTAGATGGAAGAAAAACACTTTGGGAGGAAAACATGTCGACAACCTCGATAAGGGTAGGGAGGTTTGGCTCTAATATCCCTATCGAAGAGATGACCATGTCAACTACCAGATCTAAGTCATGAGAAGGGAGATATTCCCTCTCGTGCGGGGTTAAACGCATGGGGCATGTCATTGCATAATTGACCCGCGGTGGGGCGGACATCGCTGGCATGTACGGACCGTTCGAAGAAGGTGGATGGTTGACCATAAGACGAGGGTCAATGAATGAAAGTTGGTCTATCATTACTATGTTTTCGTTGTGAGGGAAACACATCACTCAAAAAAGAGTGGACACAAAATCTCTCATAATGTAGACATAATCTCACCCAAGAAGTAGGTTAAAGTCCAAGGGGTCATGAACTACCATCACATCGACGTAGACCATTTTTCCTTGCAAAGTAACTGAAAACTGAGGAAGGATCCCCAAAGGTTGACTAACTCTTCTGTCAAAGGTCAATAGATTCTGCATCATGGGCGCAAGCTGCGGGGAACAAAAAGCTTGCCAAGCATTCGCGAATAAGATGCTAATAGAGGAACCTTTGTCTATTACAGTGTTAGGAATATTCCTATCACAAACCTACATGGTGATTTGGAAAGGCACGTAAGAGGGAAGACGAGGTTTTGTCAAATGATTCCAATTAATAGAAATCATTTCATTGCTTGAAGGGGGTGCCATCGGGATGGGTGCAGTGCCCCCTTGTCTGAGTGAATCGGTATTAACGAATTAGACCTGAGTGACATCCTCACTCTTTGAATGAAGAGTGGGATTGACCACTTTGGTTGCACTCTACATGGTAGGAGTGGGATCGACCAATTGTAGAACCGGATCGACCACTTTGGCACTCTTCAGAGGAGGAGTGGGATCGATCGATGATGGAACCAGATCGACCACTTTTGCACTCTTCGAGGGAGGAGTGGGATCGATCGGTGGCAGAACCGGATCGAGCACTTTGGCACTCCTCAAGGGAGGAGTGGGATCAAACGATGATGGAACTGGATCAACCACTTTGGCACTCTTCAAGGGAGGAGTGGGACTGACCAATGACAAAACTAGATCAGTCACTTTGGTTTCATTGTTCAAATGAAGAGTGGGGTTGATCGATGACAGAACTAGATCAATCACTTGGGTTTGTGGTACAACTGAGGATGAAACTATATTGACCACTTGATCAACCGGACTGACCGGGGATGGAACCATATTGACCGGTCCATCAACTAATGATGGTTTGGGAGATATCTTACGATAATCAGTTGGAAGTTGAAGATTTTCCAAAAGATAAGAAGCCTCATCCATACGAGGGCAAAGGTGAGAGTAATGATCACCTTCACATAAAAAGCAAGGTAATTTGACAGTTCTCTTATACTTACCAACTGCAATGTCACTAGCTGATGGGGTGTCACCAGCATGTCCCGTGGGGGATGATGACATGGAAGATCACATTTGTAAGACCTTAGGGAGACCAAGGCAATCCATAAAAAAAAGGTCACCTTACAAAGACTGCAAGGGAATTTGGGTTTAGGATTCTTCGTTTTAATCTTGTCGACTTTATCAACACTCCCAGTACGATTAGCCATATCTAGTTGTTTGGATCCAACGTTATCTGGTGTGGTTGGAGGCTTGGTCCCTTTCTGGTTCTTCTTCATTTTCTCTTTCTGTTTCTTCTTCTTCTTATCAACCTGGCTACTCGCTTTAGAGCTTTCACTAGGTGAAGAAGGAGAAAGAGAAGGAGACCTGACAGGTGAAGAAGGTGAAAGGTCTACATGAGGTTTATGTGTGGGTGGTGTGATTACATTTGAAGCACTAGGTGCATTCGAAGCACTCAGAAGATTCGATATCACTGGAGTGGGGAACAACCAAACCGGTAATCCGATCGTGAGTCCTGGAAGACTCATTGTGGCAATGCACGGAGGACCAATGTTTCCAAAAGAAGGAAAGGTGAAAGGTTCCCCAAGAAAAGGGGTTCCTCTGTTGGTACTCCTAGGAGTTGATGCCATTGACACTTACTCGACCTAAGGTCCACTAAGGAAAATAAACAACACACACTACAAATCTAAGAAGCAAACAATCAAACAAACCTTCCCATAATGAAACCACTAGTTGGTGATGAAATCCAACATCTCGAGATCAATATAGGAAGGGGTTGGGATAGAGCGGGTGGATCAGTTACGTTGGCCACCTGCTTAACGGGCTTATGCCTTGGTGCAAGCTTCTACACAATAATTGTGGATTTACCCTCCAAGGAGCCCAAATGAGTTTGGCCAACGCCTGTTCCAGCTACAACGAAGACTTCCCTTCACCATCACCTTGTGTAAGGACCCTAAAGATTATGGCTACTAAGGATACCAACTCACAGTCAGCCTCTAGGCAGGTACAATCGAAATTCTAATCCAAACGTATGGGCACGATAAAAAGTCTGAATCCTTCAAGATAAACAAGTGGATCGGTAGAACTCTAGAGGACACCAAACGGATTCAGAATTCATGAAGCACCGAGACCAAATGAAGACAGTTGAACCTCAAGAAGAACCCCCAATATACGGTCTAACTACTACGAATGGTTAAGCCTCAAAGGGATAATATACATTTCTCTCTTGAATGTGACCTCGTGTGCAACCCCTGTGTGAGAGGGATATCCCAACTATGCTTATACGAACAATTGGATTTATCACTCCCTAGAACAAGATTCGATGTTTGTTTGATGGCTTTGGAAAGTTATCCTCACAACCTATTCCAAATCCCTACACTTGCTAATGTGGGTTCGCTACCAGAAAATATAAATGTGTTTGATCAATTTTATAAGCGCTTCATTTTAGGGTTATTGTTTACTCAAGGGTGCGAAAGTGAACCTAATGATGTTGTAGACTTGACTCCAAAAGAATGTGGAAAAAATGAGATGAAAATATTTTTCTTCAACGAGTCCTACATATAGGATGGAGAAGAGGTTCAATTTTCTTCAACAAAAACACCCAATTCCCAAATGCAATTTGCTAAATGCAACCTAGTTATCTACATTACCCAACAAAAAGAATGCAACTATCTTTCTTCATTTGATTCTAATACATAAAGACAACAAATGCAAATCCTTTAAGACTCCTTTACTTTCAATAAAAAATGGAAGATTCGAATGCAGATACAAAAGACACGAAGCAAAAAGGATTTCAAACAAAGCATCCACTCATAGGATAACGAGAACTGAATGAAGGTAACTGACTTGATCAAGGACTCGACAATCGACAAGCACTTAAGGAAACAAGAAAGTTCAGAGAAGAATCCAAAAAATGATAGGGAGAAAGAGGAATCACTCAAATGTCTTGACAAAACAAGCAATAAGAAAAATCAATCCAAGCTAGGTTGTGGTAAGCATAAAGTCTCAGATCATTCAAAAAGGAAAGATTTGAAAAGCAACTTAAGACCAACAAACCTTTGCAGACCTTTTCAATCAATCAGATAACCAAAAACTTTGCAAGATTCAAACCAAATCAAGAAAAACAAGGAGAATCAATCTCTCAATTTGGAAAAGGTTGCAAGCTCAAACAAGACAAAAAAAGAAGTGTTAAGTACCAAATATTCAACCCAAACAAAGCCACAATCCAAAGTACAAACCCTGGGCAAGAATCTCTGCAAGATAGACTAGGAAAAACTGAGTAGAAAAGGGCATAAGTCACCAAAGAAGGATATCAGTGCTCCTGTTTTCAAGGGTACAGAGCGTTGTAGCACTCTGATAAACATTGTATGGGAGTGTTGATTACAGATCAACACTCTGACATACACTCCAAGGGAGCACAACCCTTCCCAGAAACTCAAAACAAAGGCTTAAAACTAAGAAATAATCACCCAAAATTTTGTGAAATTGTCAATGAAGAGGGGAGAAAGGAAATAGATCAATAAAAAATAAGAAAAATGATCTAAAAGGTGGGAAAAAGGTAGAGAAGATCTAAGGAAAGACAAATCAATGTCCATCCCCAGTGGAGTCACCAATTTCTGTTATAGGAAAATTCTTCTGCGGACAAGTGAATATCCTCTTGGATTCTAGACCCCTAATACCAAGACAAAAAACATACAAATGGACACTAACATCCATGTGAATTCAATTGCCTAATCAGAAAGAGAAAGAGAAGGAATAAAATGTGATGCACCTTATTCCATAGTTCGTCCTCGCTGTCTCCAATCAGATCTTGATCTCCAAACTCTTCAGCACCACTCGATACCTGCAATGCAATGGACAACAAAAGACAAAGAATCCCTACTCCAATCTACAAGATTAGACTAATCAAATTCATTTATCAAGATATACAATCGTATGCAACAATACACAATCTTGAAGGGAGTAGGCCAAGTAATATTGATGATAACTTTAAAGAGATACTTACAATCTGTAGATGCAGTTGCAATAGCCTCTTCAAGTCCTCCTCGTCCATCCCTTGCATGATGATCCCAAGATCATAGGTTTGATATCCAAAATCTTCCTCCCAAGACCATAAGTTTAATACCTCAATTTTTCCCTCCTTATCCATGGCAAAGCCCTCATTATATAGGATTTGGAGCCGTAAGCACCATGGAGAGGATTACTCATCAGATCCACTAAAATGGGATCTCCAAGATATTTAGGGAGAAAATATCTCTTAAGGATTTTAGGGAGGAAATATATCTCAAGGATTTCAAGGAAAAAATATTTCAACCATCCATGAGATCCTCAACCTTCCCTAAAAAATAGGAAACCAAATGTGAGGTGGATCGTCACATTAAATTAATTTCCTTTTCATGAATATTAATAATTAATTCATGCGCACATAGTATTTTGACCTTCATATAATATATTTCTCCTCCACATTGACTAGGGGTTGTGGAATATGTTATTTCATGGTGTCGAGGTGTATTCGACACTTAGCAAGGTGCATATGACACTTTTAAAACACTTGCGACACTTAGGGCGAGGTACCTAGGTGTGGAAAATTGATGTGTAACAATTTACCCATCAATTCCCATGACTTCTTCGAAAGGATGTTCACATCAAAATCCAGATCCAACATGACCCCACCAATCTTATAAATTTTGAGTTCAGTTGTGATCTTGAACTCTCTTCATGTGTGCTTTTGTTTACTAACCTATCACATGTCTCATTCTATTAAGGGGGTTGATATAGCTACTTCACTCCCTTCTTCCCCCATGCAGGTTGCTAATGTTTGCGTCAACTTCCACACAACATCAGGATCACTCAACAATCTTAAACAACAACGCAAGAAGTTACTTACTTGATCCTTAATTTCTATTTCACGACCTAGGCCACCCAATGTTTCTTCTTGCACTGTTCACTTCATCTCTTCATGCACACGTTCCTCTATTTCCCTTTGTTCGATGTGTCACAACTCCTCTTGTCTGTGAGCTTCTTCCAATGACCTTTGTGTCATGTGTTGTATTTCCTCACGCACACGAGCTACCTCTAAAGACCTTTGCATGGCGCGATGTAGTTATTCACGAGCTCATGCCTCTTCCAATGACCTTTGTGTTGCTCGTTGTACTCCCTCACGAATCTAGGCCTCTTCAAGTGACCTTTGCATCACACACTACAACTCTTCTCACACTCTTTGTTCCTCTGTGACCCTTTGTACGTCGCACATGAACTGATTTTGTTGGACAACATCAAATTTAGGAGGGGTTGTGCTACCTTTCTTATTTTCCCCTCTGACCCTTGACTCAATCTTTCACCAGGCTCAAATTCCATTCCCATCTTTGCTCCACCTCGAGTTATCATCCATAGAACAACTTCATCATCCTTTTTCTGATTCCCACACAGATCTACAATCACAATGTTGCAGTGTGCCTTCTTCTCTTCTCACTCCTTTAGTAAATCGAAATAATCCTCTGTGACATGCTTGGGGATATAGTAGTACCCATAGAGAAAGTGCGGTTTGGTACAAAATCTCGACATATGGCCTATCTCGGCACAGTTAAAACAAGTGAGGGATCTTCTTCCATCTCCTCCATATCCTCATCCTTGGCCTCGTCCATATCTGCCTATGGGACCTCCTTGATATCCACCTCTCTCAACATTGCCATGATCACCACCCTTCTATTCCTCCTAAACCCAGAATACATCGTGGGTATGGCCTTGCATCAGCTGGAGTGACCAATAGTTTTTCACATCATGCCCCATGGATTTTCAGAATTCATAGAATGAAGTACGGTGTGTCTTCTAATACTTCTCTAGTGTTGGGCAGTGGGGTGGTATATGTCTCCATTATCTACAAATCTCGCGCCATTCTGTCTGAGGTCTAGTTGGAAATGGATTCAGCGCACTCGTCGCCATATAGTTTCCCAATGTTGGACACTCATCTCTACAATGCCCTTCTGACCGACACATTGTACACCATACGTGCTTGTGCAATACTTTTACCTTTTCCATATCCTGCAACTACATCGTCGAGTTGGCAAGTTGGGACTGTCCCTGATCCAAGATGGATCCAGGAAGGCCCAAATTTCAAAGTTCTCAGAATTAGATGAAATTGGTGCCATCGTGTAGGGTTTGTCGTGTCGATTCTGACAATATGTTTTTTTCCTGAAATGGACATAGTATGCGAAAGTTATCACGTTCTGAACTTTTTCCCAAACATGCAAAAAGTCAAAGGTCAAAGTCAACTGGTCAAAGGTCGTACAATTGACGTGGCATATGATGTTAGAAGTACAT
This sequence comes from Picea mariana, assembly GCA_032191745.1. Classification (NCBI taxonomy): domain Eukaryota; kingdom Viridiplantae; phylum Streptophyta; class Pinopsida; order Pinales; family Pinaceae; genus Picea; species Picea mariana. The sequence continues at coordinate 17,889 of JASDQU010241262.1, forward strand.
CATGATGACATCAACATGACAAGTGGCAATGCCAGGATGTGCCACATGTCAGTCATTTTTGGCATTTTCGAAGGTGATTTGGCCCACTAAAAAAGTGACACATGGCACTGTATGGAAGTGACATGTGGGAGTACGGAAGGCTGATGTGGTAGATGACTAGGAAGGCTGATGTGCCAATATGGTCGCTGACTTGGCAGTTGACTAGGTAGGCTGACGTGGCTCGGGCCAATCAGAGGTGACACATGGACCAATTAGAGGGCACCACATGGCAGCCCAAATTTGACTAATGTGGGCTAGGTCAATATTTTTGGGCCCTAGTCATAAGGGGCACCATACAGGATTTGGGGGCTATGCTAGTTGTGCTAAATCTTGTGGATTTGGCCAAATTTGGAGGATTTACCAAATCTAGGCTTGATTTTAGTGGATTTTTGCCTAGAAAATGGGATCTGAGCCCAAAAAGAGCCCATAAAGAGGGGGGAAGTTGGGATTTTGACCCCCAAATCAAATTTTATATAAACAAAGCATGTTTGAGCATTTAGGGAGGTTCATATGCAACATAATGATGAATAATTGTGAATCTTAAGCCATTTTTATGTAGGGAAGCCATTGAGGAAGCAAACTTTGGAGGCCATCTCTGGAAGCTACGCTCAACTTTTTTCAGTGTCGTCAGTTGTGTTGGATTTTTGAGGTCGAGTAGAACATAGTCAGATTAGTTTGTAATCCATTTGATGCATTTCTAATGTACTTTTGAAGCATTGAAGATGAATAAGAAAGCCTCCCCCACTGAGACAAAGACCCGAAGACTTAGGCAACTTTGTCGAACTCCGTTATCAAGCTTGGTGATATGGTTTGTTGTTATTAATGTTGATTTTATGTTTTACATTCTTTATAATGGATGCAAAATTCTTTCATTAAAATCTTATTATTCTCTTAATTTATAAGTGGTAAATCAATTCATGCATAAACTTAACCATATTCTTTAAAAGATCAATTTCAGATCAAGTGGTATCAGGGCATGTTGATAGTTGGTTGTTTGAGTTTGCATGATTACCAAGGAAAAACTAAGTCGTGGTGAGGGAGAGCTTGTAGAAGGAGATTCTGAGATTTGATCAAGAAAGAGGACATCTCAAAGTGAGAAGATGACATCAGAAGAAGGACTTTCCCAAACGAAAGAGAGTTTCAAAGAACTTTCTTTGCCATGTCGGAGATGGTAAAAGTGTTGTATGATGATTACTTGGAACAAAAGAGACATGTTCTAGGAGAATCTTCAAAGAAAGACAAAAGTGAAGAAGGAGAGGACCCTCCTAAACCTCCTCCTTCACCTCTTTCATATTCTTCTTCTTCAAGTACATGTTCAAATCTTACTTCTTCAAGAAAACATTGTCATAAACATAAGCCTAACATGCCATTGCTTAAACTTGATGTAAATTTTATTTTTCCTATTTATGATGGCGAAGTTAATGCTGAGAAACTTGATAATTGGGTTAAACAGATGGAGGTATATTGTAATGTGCAACAAATCAAAGATGAGGTAACCAAAATCAGATAGGCATTGCTTCATCTTGAAGGCACAACTCTCATCTGGTGGCAAAGTAAGATGCAACATGGAGCTTAGCAAGTTGGTAAGATTTTTCCATCATGGCATGATTTTATTTCCGCACTTAGAAAACAGTTCTATCCTTTGGGTTATAAGGAGAAGGCTTTAATTGAATGGAAAAGTCCTAAGTTAAGAAAAAGACAATCAATGTATGAATATACTGATGGATTTCGTAAGATGGCTTTGATATGAGATGTTCCATTGACTATGCAAGAAACTCTTATGAAGTATATCAGAGGTTTGCCTGCTTAAATTCAGAATACTGTATTTATGTTTGGACCTAATAATCTTGATGAGGTTTTTGTCCAAGAAACATATATTGAAACAGGAAAAACCGGAGTTAGTGTATTCGGGGAATCATCTTCAAAGAAAGATGGCAAAGGCAAAGGGAATGGGAAGAACGCAAATTTAGCGACAATAAAGGAAGAGAAGCTCTCTTGCAAGCATTGCAATAAAAAAGGGCATGATGATGAAAATTGTTGGCAATTGCACCCATAGAATAAACCAAAGTGGTTCAAAGAGAGGAAAGGGAGGCAAAAAGTTGCAACATCAACACGACCAACAGACTTGGGATCATATTCAGGTGATGAGTCTAAGATTGCAACAATTGGTTTGACAGGTAAAATTGGTGAT
>JASDQU010241262.1:62014-72188 GCA_032191745.1 Picea mariana
TATATATATATATATATATATATATATATATATATATATATATATATATATGTATATGTATGTATGTATGTATTTCAAACTATCTACAAGAAAGAGATTAATTCTAATTATCATAAAAGTTACCTCTATGAAAGAGGATTTTGTTTGCTCTTAAAGAGTGAGAGGTATTTATAATGAAAATAAAAGAAATGAATTAAAACAAATAAAACTAAAAAATAAATCTAATGCTCGAGCCCAAATTCATATAGTATATGAATCTAAGTAAAATAAACAATGTTTTAAAAATATAGATCTTGAAAACAAATGTCTGATTATATCAACTGAAATGAATTAATAAACATGTTTAAATAATTAACATAGACTTATAATCCCAAGAGTGATTCATATACATAATAATCATTGAAATGATGTGTCAAATAAAAATGAAATTGATCTAATTTATTAGCAGTAATTAACTAAATCAATCTGTAATATTGTCAACACACAATCCAGACAAGACTTTGATTTCAAAAATGAACACTCAAATATCAGTAATAGTACCAAATACCGATTGCTTGTATTAATATTCAAAGTCACAAAGATATTTAGAATAATGTATCAAAACAAAGACTTGTACAACAATGCATAATCTTTGTTCTCTTTCAAAAAACCGAAACTATCTCCTTGTAATTGTTTTTCCTTCAATGTTTTATATTGAAGGAATTTCAAAAACCGAAATTAACTTCCATAACCATAAACAATTATCCATTTAGAATGGGAAAATAACAAAATTGTTTAATTCCCCAAACTAAATTAACTAAGTACATGAAAATAAAAACTACTAACTGTTTAATTTTAGAATTCTGTTTGGAAAGTAATTTTTCCATTTCCCGTATTTTATAGGACATTCCTTTTACACCTGTAAAACAAAACAAAAGAAAAAATAGAAGTTAGTAAAACATAAAAAAAAAATTAGAGTTGCGACAAAATTTGAAATTCTGTAGCTACTCTTTTATTAATTAAAATTAATGAAAATGAAAACTAAACTAAAAAAATGCTAAACTCATACCAATAACTAAAACATTTTATCACTGAGGGTTATTGGGAATGGTCGTCGGTCTTGAATTCCGAATTAACAAAAATATTAACTATTGGTGAGTTAATGTTAACCGCTTCTTTCTTTTTATCTTGTTTAGAACCTGGAACTTGTCTTCTCTGGTTATCGATCAAAGCTTTATTTTTTGATCTAAGAAGTTGATTTTCTAATTCCAAATCAATTATAATAGCCTGTAACATTGGACTGAATAATATTTGTCCTTCTAGAAAGAAACCTCCAGATTGGGATCGATTTCAATTTTCTCCTTTTCTTTTTCTTTAACAACTTTTTCAATTGGTTCCTGAGGAGAAACGTGTTGTGGGGAAGAAACTTCCAGATTTGTAACCAACTCTTCATCCTCAACTTGGATAGGAGAACTAGCTTTCAAAGTTTTCCTAGACTTATTTATGAACATTCTTGATATTTTCCTTCCTTTCCTTTTGTTCATAAAGTTAACTAGAATAATGGAATCATCGTTCTTTGTGGTCACAAGTGGGTCACACTCAGATGCAAGCGAGGAAAATACCGTTTGCTTGGAAGCTTTGGAAGAAAATTGAGGTGCTTCACTGAAAACACATGACTCTGGACTAAAGCTAAACTTGACAGTTTGACTGTGAGTAACCCTCGCGATGTTTTGCTGAGGAGTAGAAACTAGAGGGTAAGGAAAAATCATATTTTGTACGGGATCTGGGGTTTCATCTTCAGAAAAGTGAGACTGTAAATCTGCCTCAGAATTTACCTGAAAATGATTTCTTTTCACAAACTTTTCCCAAGAATCACCATTATGTTCTAACTGAAATTCAATTAGAGTTTTCACCAAACTGTGATGAAAGACATTTCTTTTTGAACTGAGATTCTTTCTCTGATAGAAATGTGTCATTTTAGATAGGATTTTAAGAAAGAACGCCGACATGTTCAATTCATAATCCATGAATACCATTAAAAGATGAAAGTGATAAATAAAGAAAATGCTATATCTACCCTCAAAGGTGATAAACCCCTTAATAACTACTAAAAGAAAATGCCATTTTTCTTTAATTGAGGATATGGGCATACCTTTATGTTATCACATGAAGTTGTCATGGGTCATATGTAGTTTTTGCAGGCCGATCAAGTCCTTTGTTTGCACATGGAAAAACCATGAGCGAAATGCAACATTCAAAGCAGTCCATTTCGAGCTTGAAATAGAAGTAAGCAAACAAGCTTGATTTTCAATGACGGAGATCCCATGTACAATTCATATTAGCAGCTCTCATGCAGTGGAAGTTTCAAAGTCACACAAGGATTAACAACTATATAGAAGCCTCGAAGTGTCGAAGTAACGAGAAACTGCCACGTCAACTGGGAGAAAGTCACTTCAGGAGATATTCATGCCCACGTTCAAAAGCTCCCGAAGCCCAAAATGCCGAAGTAATGAGATACTGCCACATCAACTAGGAGAAAGTTACTTTGAGATATTTCCATGCTCTACATCTCAAAGTCCCGAAGAGATGAAGTCCCGAAGCGATGTGAGGCTGCCAAGTCGCTTCGAGCCCTACCACTCCATGAGTGTTTTTCAACTCAACACATGGCGCTCATCCATCAGTAGCTGTGATATCATATAGCATCAGGCCGCCACATCACTCCGGGCCTGTACCACTCTGAGAATTTTTCATGCTTCACAATCTAAAACTCCTGAAGCCCGACATGACGAAGTGCCGAAGACACTTGGCACTCATCTGTCAGGACTTGTGGTGCTCATCCGTGGAGACAAGTGGCTTCCATATGGCCCTAATATGTGGCACTCATTCTGGGTTATTTGGTTGTGTCATTCACCCATTTCCACATGACACATGTCACCCTTCTTTCCATGACACGTCAACACAATGATGTCAGGCCACCACATCAGATTCGGGAGACCATCCTCTGGAAGGTATTCCTGTTCAGCATTCAAATCTCCCAAACGCCAAAATTGGATTCATCTCTAAACATGGTTAAAAGTATTCTGCAGTTGGTAGATAGATAAATTTTAGCAGGGCCGCTAAAATAGTAGGGTTACCCAGATCGCAGATTGCAACAGATCGATGACCACACTTCATTGCGGGGACGAAACATGCTCGAACGTTAAAATTCTAGAGCGGTCCCGGAATTAAAACCATGGTAGCTAGAGAGGTACGTGGTGGTTGGTGGTGGATTGCGAGAGTCAGCGGATTCAAACCGCCCTTGACAAATTCCGCAATCACATGCTTATATAGGGCCCAATCTAAGAGTAGTGCATGGAAACAAGGCTATTGATCCCAAGGAGAAATGAGTTAATGAAAGAAGGACTAGTGGTTGAACAATCGACTACCCCCCTTAAATGGAAGCATGGAGGGTCTGGCCAAGGAGACATAAAACTGTCAGCCCAAAGTACCACAAAGGGTAGTTTTTCTTGCAGGCCCAAATTGACCCAAGTTTCCTTTTGACATAAGGAACATGATAGATAAGAGAAGACACACGAAACTGCCCAAGAAGCAAGACATGTCATTCATTTTTGTTAGAGTGGTTCCCAAAATGCTCCTTGATTTTAGCAGTTTGTTAGATTGGTTGGTACAAACGTTAGACTTGTAGCTTTTTGTGGATAATCCTAGGATAGGAAGGCCAATTCACATTCCTAGATGTTGTCTACTATTTTGATTATAAATACATCACATGAATGATATGAGAGGGTCAGATGGTTGAGCAGAGCTCCCTTTTTGTAATATTTTGACTAAGCATAGCTGTTCTCTGGTTATGTATGGGACTCGAGACATTTTCGTTAATAGAAGTCAATTTCCTTTCATCATCTTGTTTCCTCTTACTCTGAAATTCTCATGATTGGATGATCCATATGAGATGTTGTGGTTGTGTTATAATGGATGTTTGATTATAATGCCGCTATGAATGTTTTTCAATGTTTTAAACTTTAAGTTCAAGAAGTTCATTTGCCTGATTTTTTCTTCTCCTGGCTGATTGGAGGCCTAATGCTTATAGCAGACCTATCCACCTTCCTCACTAAGTCTTACTTCTACTCACCTTTATCCTTAAACCACTGACTGAAGTTAATCAAAACCTCATTTTCTTATGCGTGCTAGCCCATTTTTCTTTGTTAAACCATTCTTATGCTGAGTTTTGTCCATTTGACCTTTCATCATTAATTTACATTCACAAACCTTTTGATGAGTACTGGGCTTATCCTCTTGCAATCTGAGGGTGATTCTCAGTGATAACATTCATGGCACCGTTGCTGGAGAATGAATTGAAGAAATTTCACCGAGATTGAATGAAAAAGCAATATTGATTCTGAGGGTGCATTAGAAATCAGTACATTGAAGATTGCATCTTGCACCTGACGACTCCATTGTTTCAGTTGTGTATCCCAAAGGCATACAAATGAGGTCTACTCCACATATACCTCTAGCAACACCTGAAGCTGACCCAAAGAATATTATCAAGAAAGGAAAGGATTCTCAAGAAATCTTTTCAGCTGGTGTGCCAGGTACATCTGGTCATTTACACGATTCTTCTTTAAAAACTCCAGTAGCTATATCCAATTCTCCTATTTTACCCTCTGCTGAAGTTTCTAGAAATTTGGCTTTTGAAAGTTTTTCTGTTGAATACTCTTCTTTTATCCCAAAATTGAAAGAATAAAGTTTTTAAACCCTTTCCTCTCATGATGTTGTAAGTTGTATCAGACTTGAGAGCTTATGATATTTTCCTTCTTTAGGCTTTCTTACTCCTCCTCCTATCAAAGTTGTTGTGACTAAAGAAGAGGAAACCTATTTCCCCTTGGACCCTATACCATCTTCCTCCAAGACTCAAACTCTTCCTCTAAAAACTGAAACCTCTCCATCCAAGCTTCCTCTTTCTCCAAAATTCCAAGCTGCATTTGTATCTGTCAAAACTCCATCTCTCCCTTGTTCTCCTACAATTCACAACCCAATGACAGGTGCTAATCTTCATAGAAATAATATGGATGCCATAGTGGTTGCTAGGTATGCCCCTCTTATTTGACCTCAGCCTATGAATTCTCTCCCAGTTGGAGATTACCTTAAGTACATGCCCAAGTTCACATGGGAGGAAGACATAACTGCAGAGGAACACCTTGCAACTTTTTATAGTTATGTAGATAATCTTAACATTGAGAATGAAGATGTATGGATGAGGGTATTTGTACAGAGCCTTGATGGTGAGGCTGGAAAATGGTTTAGGGGTTTGACTCCTGGATCTATTGTTGGGATTGAAGCTTTGGATGATGCTTTCTTGAGGAATTGGGGGGATAAAAAGGATTTCCTTTATTTTATTACATAATTTGGGTCACTTAAGAGGAAAGAAGGGGAATCTGTTTCAGACTTCTCAAAAAGATTTAATAAAATACAACAATATTCCCACTGAAATAAAGCCTACATAAACCTATGCCAATGCTTTTGACCTTGAGTTTTGCCTCCTATTGAGAGAAAGAAGATCTACCTCTCTAGCTCATATGCAAGATGCAGCTTTGGAAGTAGAATCTAACATATTGGTAGCTGAAAAATTTAGGGGAAAATATGATAGAGACAAAAGGAAAGGTAGGGATGAAGCTTCGACCTCAAAATCCCCTGTTGTCCACCCTCAAGTTGATGAACTTACAAAATTGGTAAAATCACTTTCTGTTGAAATGGAGAAGTTGAAACTTGAAGGAAAACAAAACTATAGGAACACACATAATGTTGATAATAGAGGTAATTTCAGAAGACCCAATAATGTCCATCAAGTCCTCAAAATAGATAAAATAAATAGGGATAAGGATGATCAAAAAGTCCAAGCCCCCATCCAAAACAACCTTGTTGCTGATGAAGAAGGAGAGGATGAAGAAACTGATCCTGAATTCCATTGTCTTGGTGACACCTCTTCATCTCCTCATTTAACCCAATCTGCATATGTAGAGTTTGTCATGGATATTCATTTAAATGATTTGAGTAAAGGGGAAAAAACAAATGACAATCCAAGTAAATACAACCTAAGTTCAAAAAAGAAAGAGGGGAAGATTGACACTTCTGATCAACCCACTAAAACAAAAATTCTGCTAAGGATTTGGTAGCTAGTAGCAAAGACAAATATGCACAAAACCCCCAGGCATTGGCTAAGAGCCCTACCCCAAAAGTTAAGGTGATTCTGAAATCTCCATCCTCTTTTAGATTTGAGAGTGAGATACAAAAAATTTAAATCCCTGTACCTTTTTTGGAGCTAATTAAAAATGACGAATTCAAAAGATATCTTTCTAAAATGATGCAGCCCGAGCCTTCCTCTAATTCCACAGATTCAATCAACCTTCAAGATGAAAAGCCAACTATCATATTGGGACCTTTGGTAGAGGATAGAGATGAATCTTCCCCCCCTTTCTACACATCATTAAACATTCATGATAAAGTGCTGCACAACTGCTTGATGGACTCAGGGGCATCTCATAACCTCATGCCTAAAATTGTCATGGATGAGATTGGGTTGGAAATTACAAAAACCTACCATGACATATACTCATTTGATTCTAGGAAGGTGAAGTGTCTTGGGGTTATTAAAGAACTCGTTGTTACCCTGTTCCAATTTCCAACGAAAAGTGTGGTCATGGATATTGTAGTGGCTGATGTTCCCCCCTAAGTTTGGGATGCTCTTGTCAAGATATTGGATCAAAAGATTGGGGGGAACTTTGTAGATGGACCTTTCATATGCCAACATTCCCATGTTTGGGGGAGAACATTGAAGGCTTTATAGGGAGGCACAATTATCCTACATCATCAGTGATGAAGCAAATCCAATCAACCACCCTATTTTTGCACTTGATACTGATTTAGGATCTAGTATATTATGGCTCACTGATGCTCCTCAACCACCTATTGAAATCAGACAACAATCCATCACCTCTTGTGAAGATTCTCCTCCTAATACCTCTCTTTGGAAGATGTTTTTTGATGGGGCCTCTTCTAAGGAAGGTGTTGGTGCTGGGGTAGTCTTTATTTCTCCTACCCAAGAGATCATATCTTTGTCCTACAAGCTTGAATTTGAAACTACAAACAATGTGGCAGAATATGAAGCTCTTGTTTTGGGTTTGAGGGCTACTAAAGACATGAGGATTGAAGAGATAGCAATGTTTGGAGGTGCTGAATTAATTGTTCATCATGGATATGGGTCATAGATTAATGACTTACACTACACAGTTAATCCCGAAAATGATATCTAATATGTTGCACTCCGGAAGCCCCTCTATGCTTAAATAATAAGAGTTAAGGGAGCTCTAACTGGATAGTTCATAAGGCACAATACTTGCTAAGATTTTGCAAATGGGGTAGCAAGCTAAGTGGGCTTGATTGTGGGGAAAACTCCACAGTTAAGCGCGCTTGAGCCAGAGGCGTCTTGGGNGAAAGCCCCTCTATGCTTAAATAATAAGAGTGAAGGGAGCTCTAATTGGATAGTTCATAAGGCACAATACTTGCTAAGGTTTTGCAAATGGGGTAGCAAGCTAAGTGGGCTTGATTGTGGGGAAAACTCCACAATTAAGCGCGCTTGAGCCAGAGACGTCTTGGGATGGATGACCATCTGGGAAGTCCCGGTTATCGGGTGCAAGCCCCGGAAGTGATGATTGATGCTATGTGATTAATTTCGTTGGTTTCAATCCCATTTCTTCACCCCTGTGAGCATCACCCGATGTAATGAGTGCTAAGTGGACTATTCAAATCATGAGAATTATTGGTCAATTGCGACTAATACTCATGGATATGGGTCATAGATTAATGACTTACACTACGCAGTTAATCCCAAAAATGATATCTGATAATTTTTAGATTAAGGATTATGTTATGCTTATATCAAAGCTTAAAAATTCAAATAAGATAAATTTGTATATATTGGCAAAGAAGATCCCATCTCACTCTTTCAATTTTAAAAATTAAAGATTAAGATACAATTATATATTTTTTGTAAATAAAAGAGATTGTATTACCTTAAAGAAAGGTCATGTCAATACATTATTCAGAGTTTGCCACCTGTTCTACCACATGCATGGAAACTAGAAGAGGATTGACTGTAACTGATACTTGTAGAATAAAATGAAAGAAAAACTAGAGGTGCGGCGAACCTGAGCATCCATCATTGTTGTAAGTGAAGACAAACAATTTGCTGCAAGTCGGACAACGCTTATGCTCTGATGCACCAGACAGGGAGTTGAATAGGAGGTCCATGCGGCAGATGAGGATGCTCTGCTTGTGGAGTTGGTCCTCCATGTTCCGACACATCTCGAAGATTAGCTGCAGGTGGTCCTCCGAAAAAACGGTGTGGGTTGAGCGAAGGCTGCTCAACACTCCCAACCATTTCCTCATGTTGTGTTGTTGCTGCATCAAAATCTGTTGGTGGAGTCTCTTCCATGGCCAACAAGTGGGTTACCTCTGTGGTGGTCGGGATGTTCCTTGTTGTACAGTCTTTTAATCGGCTCGGGGGAATTACTTCCTCAACCGCACAACCGCCTGGCACCATTGTGGGATGAGTAGAGGGGTTGGTATTGTCTAAGGGCTCTGATAATGCCGTGGTGGTTTCCAGCCCGTATGGAGGAATCTCTTCCTCAATTGGGTAGCCCCCTAAATCGAGCATGGTGTTAGAGAGGTGAGGAGGAGATTGGCGAAAGGAGGTTAGGGATTCTCAACCCAATTCTGGTCAGAGCGGGAGGGGCTAAAAGAGTTGGTTGATGGATTAGAGGGAAACAAGGAGTTTGGGCGATTGCGTCAGGCTATGAAGCTGTAGTAAGCCAACCCTCGTTTAGGCTTCCCTCACTCTCTCGACATGGTGGAGTTACGACAGGGAGGGAGGCAGAGAGGAAAACCAAGAATCTATTTAAGCAATAATCAGGCTATGGGAACAATACAGGTGAGGAATGGACAGAGGATGGACACTAGCAGGGAGAGGGAAGCCTCTGGACAGAGAACAAAGTTCTTGAGGCGAGGAGGCTTGGAATTCCAAATGAAAATGAGTGCCAAATGAAATTGTGGAATGAGAAAATTCCTACGAGAGCTTACCTTCATAGAAACCATGGAGGTCACTGAGAGGAGCGTCATGAAGATGGAGGTGACGCCAACTAATTGCATCGTACATGCTCCAATGTTCCGTAGTTGGTTCACGATGAGATCCATTAAATTGCCCTTACCACACCAACGCACTAACACTAGTCCAACATGAATGTTAGTCATGTTGAGCAGGCTGGATATGAGTCTGGTGGATGGGGGTATTAACTCCCCTGTCCGAATGAGTGCTAGGTTGACTCAGTTGGATAGATGTCACCCCATCCGGGGGAATATACAACTATATTGGCAAAGAAGACATCATCTCACTTTTACATAATGAGCATGTTAAAGTTACTTATTTATATATATATTTTTTTGTTTGGTTATATCATCGAGAGTAGTGAGGTGCTCTACAACCCACTATGGGGGAGATGGTGTCTCAATTAAAAAACTAAATAACTATTTACTTACATATTTAGATAACAACATATAAATTAAAATTTACATATTAAAAAATTTGATCCCTCTCTGTGCTTGATAGATCCGGATTTAAGATAGATCTATAGACTCGTGAATAATGAAAATAATATGACTATAATATAAAAGAACTATATTCCCTTATTAATATAGTTGATATAAAAAACCATCTTCTCTTATTATAATTAAAGTGTTTTATATTCTTTATAAACCATCTTCTCTTATTATAATTAAAATGTTTTATATTCTTTATAATGGGTTTTTATTTTTTCATTTTATATTAAGAAATTTATCTTCTTTTATTGTAATTTATTATTCTTAAATAATTTATTATTTATTTATTTTTTGTTAAATTTTATTTCCTATTTCCTATTTTATATTTAAAATTCTATCTTTTATTTTATTTTAATTTATTGATTTTAAATTACTAATTTCATTCCTACTTTATTATATAATAAATCAATCTTCTTTAGATGCAATTACTTCGCATAATATTCATTTCACATATTTTAATACATGAAAACTTTTTATAGTTAAGTAAAACAAGCAAAACTATCTTAAATCAAAATTTCATTCATACTTTATTGTATAATAAATC
>JASDQU010241262.1:77919-92219 GCA_032191745.1 Picea mariana
AAAGAGTTGTGATATTTACACCTTTATATATATATATATATATATATATATAGGTGTAAACCCTAGCGCCTTTTCTATCTCATGTGTTCTAGATGATTTAAAGAGTTGTGATGTTACAAATAATCCACATAAATATATGTGTGTGTGAAAAAATGAATTAAAAACCCATGTAAGATGAAAAAAAAAAATCATCTTTAGGTTTTCTATTAGGTTCGCCCTTCGGGTTTAAATTTGACTTGAGGTTCATTCAATCTAATCAAACTTGAGGATTGTTTTTACTTTTGTCTAATTTAGAACCTCAAGGTTGAAGTTTGACGAACCTTGTGACTTAGATTTTAATGGGTTGAAAGCCTTATTGAGTCACTCCAATAGCTTCATGAATCTTCCTACTTAATAAAAAGCTAAATTACTCATTAAAAATGGACTCATAAAGCAATACCTTGTTTATCATGGCTATTACCTTTGCTACAATATTATAGATACATTTGCATAAATGAATATGCATCAATTCCTCAAAGATAGAGGAATCATCAGATTTAGATATTAAAACAAAAAAAAGTGACACTAAAAGCAGCAAGCATCTTCTTTTATCTCCTCAACTCATTACGCCAAAAGGGGTATACCTATTGGAGATGGGCACAATTAATCACCTTTTAATTTAAAATTCTAATTTGATGGCTAACAATTGAAAACGCTGGAATATTCTTACTCGTCCTCCCAAATCAATGAATGTGATTTACTCTTCATAACTTCTTTGTATTTTTGAATGCATTAGTTAACATGTTTACTTTTTAACATTTACCTAATCATATTAAGAAATTACTATACCACCATATGATTGCCACGTTTAACTGATTAACCTTTAGAATTACCACATTTAAGATTAACTTTTGGATTTCCTCAGCTCTATGTGCGTTTCAATTGTTCGTGAATTTCAATTCACCAAAGTGTTGTCCATCCACATAACTTCCAGCATTCACGACTGTGCTAGTTTATAACACTCGCGATATATTCTTCAATGGTCTCAAAGAAACCCATAAAAAATTCCACATATCACCCATCATGGTCGAGGGTCTTGTCCTTTTGAAAAGAACATAACATTGTTTGCAGTTCCTCCTTCAACACTCATTTTAACAAGCCCACATAGCATGTGCAATACCTGTCGAGGTAAATAACTAAGTAAATAATAATGTACAGTTACAGTTACATTGTAAATAGTAAAATAAATAATAACTTACAGTTAGAGTTATGTAGTTTCCCATTTGAGATCGTGCCCAATTTAGGATATTTACCACTAAATATAATATAGAAAAAAATATAAATAAATTTATATTATAAATTGTATATTTTTAGATGAACTTTGACTAAAATAAATTAAATTGTGTTTTTTAAGATGAACTTTGCCTTTAGATGATTAATAAAAATATTCTTTCACTAAACTTTTTTTTTGGATGTTTAATTAAAAATTTGAATTTGTAATTAAAAGATTGAAATTTTTTTGGATGTTTAATTAAAAAATTGAATTTATAATTAAAAGATTGAATTTGCAAGTCAAACTGGTCCTAAATTAAAGATCATCTAAACAAAATCTAAATCTGATTTTTCAAAAGATGGAAACAAATTCTAACTCTATTTTTTCACAAGAAAAGAATACTGCATAATATGACAATGCCTCCATCACAACAACAGTTGAGATTCTCTAGAATCAGTTCATTGCACGATTTAAATATTGGTTTCCAGCTAACGAAAGCCCAGACGAGAACCTTTATAACTTCCATGGCAAGGATACATAAGATTCATTGCAAGATGCCCATATAGATAGATAATAGGCCCAGATAGATAAAACCCCGGCAATTGGAAAAGTGGGTGCGAAATACGAGCAAAAATACAGACTCTGCATTTACAGATCCACCCCTCTTTTTATGGTTGGGTTTGATATTGGGTAGGATGAAACCGACATTCGAAGACGCCGTGAGAAAAATCGCAAGCATCCCCGTAGTGGCAGGTTCCCTTTCTGAATTATGGGAGAACGGTTCTGGATTAATGAAAAGGATCACATCTTCTTGCCATCTCACCTGGGTCAGCAAACTGGCACTTAGTCCAGTCGTGTCTCTGACTTCTCATACAATGCCACACCTTGAACTCACAGGAATATGCATTTGCTACAGAAAAATACTTTTCTTCTTCATTATTAGACAAAAAAATACTTCTGCACTACATAGACCACATCCTTCAGCCAACGAGAAGGAGAACCCACAAATTTGTTATTAATACAAATGTCCACCTCGCCTCACCCATCTTTCTGTACAAAATATGAGCCATCTCCATTACTCTGTATAGCATCATAGGCATAATTCATGTCTAGAAAATCTGGAATGCTCAGAGCACCTCTATAGTCTTTGAACCTTAATCTAAAGGCAAAGAATTCATGTAAATCAAATTCGGTAATAAATTTGCATCTCAATATTTCAGAAGACATTTCGTTGGAAGAGGAAAATATCACATGCGCCCATGACAAAGAACAAAAATAAATAAATGGAGAATATGAAGTATGACTGACATCATCATGTGTGTCGCTGAGGCAACACAGTTGATGCCATCGAGGTGATAAGGAAATGGAAGAGACATCTTCGAATCAAGTAGTGTTGATTAATTGGGTTGGTTGTTATTGATGTCAATCCTTGAAGTAAGTTCGGTAGCAAATTTTGGTATCCCCAAAAGTGTGGATAAGGAACCCATGTCTGTATGTGGAATAATGTAATGAAGACCAATGAATTTGTAGGAAAGACTATCATAGATGGATAGTACATATCGTTATGTTTCCGGTGATATGTGGTACGCCACATAGTTCCTCACGGTTGAGGAGATATGGCTTAGTGAAGTTGGAGAACCCTCATGAGTTATCTAGAATCCTCTGGAAGGTCAAAGAAGTCAATTATTCTAGAAGCTCCTAGAAGAAGTTTACTATTCAAATGGTTGTAACTAGGAATTCATCATGGGTAAAGTTGTTGCAATAAGAAAATAATTAAAATTAAATTACTTGTAACAAGAAGTGGTGAGTTTACTAACTGTGGATAAAATAGTTGCAAGTGGGTAAAGTACTTGAGAGTGGGTTAGCCCTAAAAGATGGAAGTTGGGTAAAACAGTTAGAATATGACCCCTAAAGGAAGCTACTTGGAGAATATAAATAAGAGGGCAAGGGTTTCCCATTTACACCTAATTTGAGCATATTGAATATCTCTTTTGTGAAATGTTATGGGAAGGTATCATTGACAAATCTAAAGCAGTGAGTCTGAAGCAACGACATTCAGTGAAGAGAGAAGTTGCAATGATCAAATGGTCGAGATTGTGGTTTCTAAACTAGGGTTTCACTGAAGACATCTGCGAGTTGCAGAACCAGAAGAATGCGGATACCCGCGGGCCATAGTGGGACAAAGTGTGGACACCCGTGAATTTATTGAAGACAGAGCGCAGATCTGTTGCCAAAACTGGAAAGGAAGATCAAATCTATCATCAATGACATGTTGCTGAGATGAGAAGAGGCTACAAGAAGTTCTAAGCATAAGAAGGTACAACGGAGATATATATAGTAACAAAAGGTATGTTATATGCTTGTCTTAAGTAGGTCTTTGATGAATACTTGGGGTATGGCCATGGGAGATTGAGTTTTTTCCCTTGAGGGACAGTTGGTTGTATGGTATATTCTGTATAAGACAGATCTACAAAGATATATTGCTACTGTATTGGTTGGTTGTTGTTGGGTCACTTCATTGGGCATCTTGTTAAGATATATTTTGTGTTATTTGGAGCATGTTTGAGGATTTATGGTTGAAACCTATTGCTATCAGTACAGGTTGTGATTGCATAACAGTAAGGGTTTGATGTATGGTTAATGTGAGGGTTTCCTATATGACACATGATAAGTGAGACATACTTATGATCCTAGTACATGGGTTGTGCTAGACATACTTGAGTCATTGATATGAGTTCTATGACATCAAATCTGGTTAGTTGATAGATTATAGTGACAGGTTCTCAACATCAAGTTTTATAGTAATAGTTTGACAGAAATAGAGAGAGAGACAGAGAAACTAGGGAAGGTTTTGTATTAGTCTGCAAGTTCCATAGAAGAGAGTCATGGACATCTGTGAGTTGCAGTAAAGAGAGTCACGGATATCTGTGTGTTGCAGCACAGACAGGTCATGGATCTGTAGAAAATATTTGAAACACATTGATACAGGTTGTGATATGTTTTCAATGACAGTTGTGGAAGTGACAGAGTTGATTCAGTGACAATGACAGGTTTTCTACATTTGGCATTTATATTTCAGGGTGGTTGGACGGGGCAAGGATAGGTGGTTGTAGCCACCTTCCAATTGTAGTTGGAGAACATAGGGGGTTGTAGCCTCTTTCTAATTGGAGCCAAAGAATTGGGGAGTTGGAGTTTCCCTCAGGTTTTAGCCTGAAAATATAGGGGGTTGGAGCCTCCTTCCAGTTGCAGCTGGAGAACAAAGGAAGTTGTTGCTTCCAATGAATGTACTTCTTAAAGACATATAAAAAAAAGCATTATGTGGTTGTCTCCATGTAAAATATTGGTGTACTGTGTATGTGTATGATTTCTCATTGTTCATGGTTTATTTATTCTGCACCTATTGAATGATATTGGTAAACTAACCATAAATCCATTAACACATATATACAATGTCCTTAGAAAGGATTAAAAAGAACTATTATTGATTCACTGTCCCTCTCAGTAATCCAACAAGTAGTGTAGATGAATCTGACAAGCTCTTAAATATATAAAACTCTTCTAAGGCAGATTAACCAGTAGAAAAAATGGTGTCCTACAAGAAAAAATGAAAGACTATCACGACACTTGCAAATTCTCTTATGAAGGCAAGAGAACAAATTGGAGTTTCTCGAACTCTTGCAGCCAACAGGGCTTGCAACGGAACTAATATGTATTTATACATGTAATGGCTATGCATTTAATTTATGTCAAATCCAGATAGCATTTTGACATGAAGGAGGTCGACACAGTATATAAACGATCTGCAAAAATATTCGTCAGAATTTGGGTAGCAAAAAATCCAGGAAACACTATATTTGTCAAAATCTGGTCATTTAACAAATTCAGAGAAAGCAGAATTTCAGGTTATTTATGGAATTTTCGAGGGGTTTATGGGAATCAATCAACATCTTAAGATGTTTTTTCTATGTCATCTAGGAAACCTCACCCAAATTTTCCATCCACTTTGCTAATAAACATTTGGTTAAATTTAACAACTCATATATTCTTTTTCCATTTTTTCCTCACCCACTCGCAGTATCACATGAACAAGCTCCTTGAGGGTGGAAGCATTTAATGTCGTTTCACGCTCATACCCATCGTATCTATTCATTTCTAATCAAGTCATCCCCAGTCCTATGAGGATTGCTACATGCAAGCCTGAAATTTCAAATAATCCGTGCATGTCAAAAATAAATTATGACAGTTATAAATTTTGAGCGCCTATCCTTTTACATTTTATGTAAATCAGAAAGTGTCACTCACTAATTTCTTTCATGTGTAACAATATTTTTTTCCATGTGTTACAATGTTGTGTGTTGCATTCATTAGGTCTATTGCATTTAATAGGCCAAATCGTTGTAGGTGTATTAATCCTTCAACAAACCTCGAGTGATGCAACATTGCCACTGCCTAACCATGCGTACATTCATTGATTCCTTCAGACTTATGATTTACCTCTAGTGAAGCCATGCTTATAGCCTATACTATATATGCTATAGGCCTATATCTACTTGCCATGATTTCATAGTATAACCTCTATGTACCTATTACGATTTTTTACATGTTTCCGAAGTAGTTCCACGCCAATTTGACAGGTTCATAATTTTAAACCAAGTCAAGAATGGCATGTAGATTTCATATCAACTTGTCAAATACGGGTTTGCACACCAAATGCATGCTCTAGGCCTGACTACATGTTACCACCTGGCACCGACTCTCACCCATCATCTCAATTGACAAGAAGTGTCGCCCCTAATGGAAAACAATGAGTACAACGTTACCTCCATGGAAAACAATGAGTACAACGCCGACCCCTCAACAATAAGACCTTGAATCAATTCACCAATGATACATGAGATAAATATTTTTTTAAATAATAAAAAAATAAAATTTAAACTTGCTAATGTTGAACATTGGGATGTTATGAAAAAAAATTAGTCAATGCTCAAACTAATGTACAATTAGCGCAAACTCATTACTATATACCATGCCTCTTGGTAGGTATAATAATCTCGCATTATTATCCTCATTTACAAAGTTAGGAAGTATGAATTCATCCTAACCACTTTAGTGATGGTAGCCCTATCCTTAGCTTTATAAAAAGAAAATGATCCATCCCAATGCTTGTTATATCCTCAAAGGAGGTAGCCACAAAGCCATCATTCTGTTAATTTTCCATATGGTCTTCACATTCTTTCGATGCATTACATACTGATGGAAATATTTCATGTTTTCATCACCTAACTCCGACCAAAGTGTTCTAGTTTTCAATCTTCAGGTTGTTTCCTTATTAGCTAGGAGTTTTCTTTTTCGTTGCTCTAACTATGTGACCCTCACTTTATATTCTTTAGAGAGATATCCAACTAGCTCCTTATCAGCTAGGAGTTTTCTTTTTCATTGCTCCAACTATGTAACCCTCACTTTATATTCTTTAGAGATATATCCAACTAGCTCTTGAAAGTAAACGTTATTTAGCTATGCTTCAAATAGCTCTCTATCCTCTTTGACTTTTTTCTCATGTGACAAGTGAATAATTCCTTATTTTAATCTCTTTAAGTTTCCTACAAATTGAATGGCAACTTACTCACTTGAATTCACATCTAAAGGCTTTCATTTCCCTGGATGATCCTAATAAAATCATCCTCCGAGAGTATAGATTTTCTCGTATAATACACGCACACAAAACTCAAATAAATGGGTCCAAGGGTGATATATATATATATATATATATAAAGGCAATGTACTTAGAGGAGGTGTTTTACATAAATTTAAAAATACAAATTTGATCATTATGATTAATAAAAAATAAATTTACTCCCATATACGATACTCATACTCATCAAATAAGTGGATGTATAATGCTTACAGACCTTACTTTCCCGATGACTCCAGGGTTGATCGGCGCAGTCAAGGCCAACCGAGTAAGGCTAGTCTTCCACAAAATAAGAACCTTTAAGTTTGAGGGGAAGAAATTAGTGTGGGGAAGAAAATAGTATCCTGAGTGTGTTGGCCCTATATGTATTCCCTCAATGGTTGCTTCACAGACCTAGTGAAAAAGGAGAACCAGGACCTTTTTTGTAATAATTGGGCGATCCACAGAAGACTAGTGATAGGTGGTCCCGCGAAGCTTTTGGAGAAGGGTAGCCTAGTGTGTAAGCACATCAATGAAGTTGAACCCTCGGACAACCCATCTAGGATTGGGGAAATCCCAAGTAGAGGGAGGGTTGCTCCGAGAAAGACTTTCACTCTTACAAACTAAAATATCAAATACAATAAATAGAAAATAAAACTTAGAAACACCCATCCACAAATAAATATACAGAGAGGACTTATGCTAGATCTGTGGAATTTCTTTCCTGATCAATTGAAAATATTTTAATATCAACTTTACACATACACACATATATAAAGAGTCATTGAAATTAAAAAAAAAAATATTAGGTTGAGAGGTGCTTTTTACAACCTACTACAAGGGAGATGTGTAATTCATTCCATGCTCAACAAGGAGTTGAGTTGACACATGACGTTAAATAAAATATTGTTAAGTATGAAGGAGAAGTATAATTCTTTTTGTGCTCAACATGGAGTTGACAAGGCCACAATATTACTATGCTAAAAGTGAGAGTGAACTACATTATATATTGATATAGAATAACATAACATAAATTGCAAATAAAAATATGAGAAACATAATGCCAAAACATACCACATAATAAAAAGAAAATAAAATGAATGTGATTAGAATATAAATACATTAAACATATATATGACAATATAATAAACATATATTGTTAAATGAAAATATATGATGAACACATAATATCAAAGGAAATTATATAATGAGTATATTATAAGACTTAATAGACTTAATTTTAATTATAGATCTATAAAGAGATAAATCTTTAGAAGTGTAAAACTTTCTCTTTTTTTAATTAAAAAAAATTAACGTAATAAATTTAATCCCTTTTGATAGATAATAAATCCAGAATTAAAATAAATTTCAACATATTTAAAACATTTTAATTTAATTTTTAAAATTAGAGAAAAAGTGGATCCAAGTC
The DNA here is from genome assembly GCA_032191745.1 of Picea mariana. NCBI lineage: Eukaryota > Viridiplantae > Streptophyta > Pinopsida > Pinales > Pinaceae > Picea > Picea mariana. The sequence continues at coordinate 86,272 of JASDQU010241262.1, forward strand.
GTTAATCTCATCTTTCATTATCATCTTTCACACGAATTGTGGGACAATTTGGGGCTACCTACATGAAAACATGTTTTTGAAAAACCTCACAACCTTCGTCATGTTTTTCCAACTTAGAAATGGATTTTAAACAACAAAAAATAGTGATTTCTTGCAAATTAGACAATGCCCTCTGTGAAGTCACCACTTGTCAAAGATTGAGTCTTTGTCCTTGTCCATATTTATTTGACCACATAGATGGCAACCAAAAGCATCTCCATTCGATCTATAAACAAGGGATTCAATCGAAACACCTTGAACATTAATCAGTAAACGAATTCAACTTTTTTGAAGTAAATTGATTTTTGGGTCCCTTCAAATTTTGTACTTACATGTAGGGATCAAAATTGTCCATTCGTGTGGATCACCAAGAAACTGATGAGCAATTGACTACAAGGTATGTGAATTGCTTAAAGTTTTATATTAAAGATGAACTGAGCATGCATAAGATTCGCACCGTGGAAGAGGCGCACCAATTATCCTTAAATGCAGAGGAAAAACAAAACTGACAATTTGCTCAAAGGAATAGAGGAGCAAGGAGGGGTACATCATCTACCTCACGGGGTGGTTTTAACTATGGCAGAGATGGATCATCCCAAGGATTTGAGAAAGCAGAAGATACTCGACAAGGTAACATGAATCAACCACGAGGAAGAGGGTTTCAAAGGGGTAGAGGTTACGGTGGTGGCATAGGAGGAACTTATGTGTGTTTTAGGTGTGGTGTAGAGGGTCACCGAGCATTTGAATTCCCAAATTATAACATGCAAGAGCCGAAGCAAGGACAACAACCTAGTTTAAACTTGGTCCAAGCTGAGAATGGGAAGAAGGAGTTGAATATAAAGTCCATCCTGATATGGGGGAGAATCTCATGATACGGAGGTCAATGGTGATTCCCGAAAAAAAACAAAGGAAGAGTAGCGACAATGAAGATTCTTGGCTTCGAACAAATATTTTTCGAACCAGATGCACTTCCAGGGGAAAGGTATGCCAAGTTATTGTTGATAGCGACGGTTGTGAGAATATGGTTTCTAGAGAGATGGTAGATAAGTTAAAATTACATTGTGAAACACATCCCTATCCTTACCAAATTGCATAGTTCAAAAAAGGGAATGAAGTCACCATTAATAAAAAGATGTTTGATCAAGTTTTCCATCGGTAAGAATTATAAAGATGAAGTCTGGTGTGATGTCATTCTGATGGATTCATGTCATATGTTATTGGGGAGGCCTTGGAAATATGACATAAAATTCATGCATAATGGAGAAAATAATACCTACACCTTTTGGAAGGATGGATCGAAAATCGTCTTGTTTCCCCTTAAGGATGAGGGGAAAGCTGAGAATATGTTGTTAGAAAGAGGTCTTGTTAAGGAAACGAAGGCAACAGGATTTTGTTATGCATTAATAATGCAAAAAAGAGTCAGGAAAGACATACCAATCCCTATTGAAGTGGCCAAGATACTAGAAGAATGTGTTGATGTTATCACTAATGAACTACCTTATGGTCTTCCGCCAAAGAGGGATATTCAACATCACATTGATCTAATCCCAAGATCATATTTTCCTAATTGGGTCACCTACAGGATGAGTCCTACACAACATGCAGAGCTCAACTGGAAAGTGACAAAACTTATAAAGAAATGTGTGGTAAGAGAAATCATGAGTCTCTGTGTTGTACAAGCATTGTTGACTCCCAAAAAGGATAATGTGAGGGGGATGTGCACATATAGCAGAGCAATCAATAAAATTACCATCAAATATCGGTTTCCTATACCGCGCTTAGACGACATGATGGATGTGCTAGCCGAAGCTAAATATTTTAGTAAAATTGATTTGTGAGGTGGATACCACCAGATCCGGATTCGTGAAGGGGATGAATGGAAAACTACCTTCAAGACCAGGGATGGACTATATGAGTGGATGGTGATGCCATTTGGGTTGTCCAATGCACCTAGTACTTTCATGTTGTTGATGAATGTTGTGCTTCAACCTTATATTGGTAAGTTTGTTGTCATTTATTTTGATGACATCCTAGTTTTCAGTAACAACAAAGAATATCACTTGCAACAATTAAAAATTATATTTGATACATTGACAAAACATCAGCTTTATGCAAATTTGAATAAATCTAGATTCCTGCAAGAAATTTTAGTATTTTTGGGTTTTTTCATCTCAACAGAAGGAGTCAAGATGGATTCAGAGAAGGTCAGAGCAATTTTGGGGTGGCCTAGCAATTTTGGGGTGACAGAGGTAAGAAGTTTTCATGGGTTGGCCACCTTTTACCGAAAATTTATTCGAAATTTTAGCAATATTGTAGCACCCATAAAAGATGCACCAAAGGCAAGACATTCATGTGGACGAATGAAGTTGAGGAAACTTTTAAGTTTCTAAAGAAGAAGGTAATTGAGGCACCTATATTAGCCTTACCAGATTTTGATAAAGTGTTTGAGGTAGATTGTGATGCTTCACATATAGACTATGGAGTTGTACTTAGCTAAGCAAGTAGACCAATTGCATTTTTTAGTGAAAAGTTGAATGAGGTAAGAAAGAACTACTCTACATATGATGTAGAATTTTATGCAATTGTGCAAGCATTGCGACATTGGAGGCATTATTTAGTGTTGAAAGATTTTGTGTTATTTACCGATCATATAACATTAAAATATGTAAACACCCAAAAGAAATTGAATAGTAGACATGCAAAATAGGTCTTTTTCTTACAAGGCTACACCTTTGTCCTAAAACACAAATTAGGATGACATAATCAAGTTGTAGATGCTTTGAGTCGGCGCATTGTTCTTTTGACAACCCTGAAAAATCGAGTAATTGAGTTTACCGCATTAAAGGATCTCTATGCACCTGATAACGATTTTTGGGAGATTGTGGAACAGTTGAAGAATTTAGTCACTGGGAACATGGATCTTATTCAGGGTGAATATTTTATGCAAGATGGCTACCTCTTCAAAGGAAAACAACTATGCATTCCAATTGGTTCTATGAGAGAATATTATCAGAGAAATTCACAGTAGTGGTTTGGCATAACATTTTGGAAAGGATAAGACATTATCCTTAATCGGAGATAAGTGTTATTGGCCAAAGATGAAAAATTATATAATCAAATATGTGGCACGATGTAGGATTTGTCAAATGGCTAAAGGACACTCACATAACACAAGGTTGCATATGCCATTACCATTGCCCACAGAACCATAGACAGATCCAAGCATGGACTTTGTGTTGGGGCTCCCAAACACACAACGAGGTAATGATTCTATTTTTTTGGTTGTTGATAAGTTATCTAAAATGACTCATTTCATTGCTTGCAAGAAGACTAGTGATGCATCGAGGGTGGCAGAATTGTTTTTTTTTTAATTGTTAGATTGCATGGGGTTCCAAAAACTATTACCTCTTATAGAAATACTCGGTTCTTGGGTCATTTTTGGAGGAATTTATGGAAGAAAGTGGGGACTAAATTATAGTTCAACAGTGCCTATCACCCCCAAACAGATGGGTAGACCGAGGTAGTAAATCGGAGTTTGGGAAACCTGTTACGGAGCATTGTTGGAGAGAATCCCAAGCAATGGGATTTGTCTTTACCTCAAGCAGAATTCGCCTACAATAGTTCAGTGAATAGATCTACAGGTAAATCTCCATTTCAGGTTGTTTACGGTAGAAATCTGATGGGTGTCCTAGATTTGGTGCAGCTACTGCTTGGGGATAGGAACAATGATGATGGGGAAGCATTTGCAAAACACATTCAGCAGTTGCAACAACATGTGAGACAAAAACTGCAGGCCAGTAATGAACACAAAATCATAAAAGATTCTCACCGACGATACCAGGAATTCAATGAAGGTGATTTAATGATGGTTTATTTACAGAAAGAGCGGTTTCCTAGAGAAACCTACCACAAATTGAAGTATAAGAAAATTGGTCCTTAAAAGATTCTCAAGAAAATTAATGACAATGCTTATAAGGTTGATTTACCAGTTGATCTCGATATTTCCCCCGTGTTTAATGTTTCTGACTAATATATCTTACATGGGGACGATTTGGGTGATGACAATGAGGCAGAGGTGGATTGGCAACAGGCCATTCCGAGTAAGAAAAAGGAAAAGGTTGTGCATATTTTAAATAAGAAGACCCTTCATACTCGACAAGGCCAATACAACCGATATTTGGTCCAGTGGGAAGGCATAGCACCAACAAAGAGTACATGGATTACAGAGGGGGACTTGTTGAACCTAGATCCTATTAAGTAGCAACAGTTTGAAGACAGTAACTTGCAGGAGCGGTGTTCTTTTCAACCGGAGGAGAATGATGGAGGGATTTCTGAGGATCATAAATTTTGACTCGATTATCCATTTGGGCTGAAAATTTACAAGGAGTTGTGTCTCAAAGAGTTCATTGTCGCGTTGATCTAATCCTTTAGATTAGACATCGTTTCGACACTTTTCTGGGGCCAAATTCCTTCATATAAGGCCTCAAATTGGGGTTTTAGTGTTTTTACGAGAATTTTTAAATTAGTAATTATCAGTTGTCTCTTAGTTTATGCACCTAATCAGAAAAATGAGTTGACAAATAGTGTCCCTCTAGTTAGCTTTTAGCTATTGGTTAGTTTTAGAGTCATGCGAGCATTTTCTAAAATTAGTTTTTTTCAAAAATTAGTTGTTTTCGAAAATCTCATATAGTAGTTATAAGGYGTTGAACTTCCATTGTAATAGTTAGGATGGAGAAGGAATAAAAGAGAATTATTTTCCATTCTCRTGTGTTTGCATGGTTTTTAGATCTCGTGAATGAATTAGAGTTTATTGAATACATCAAAACATGTCAAGAGTGTGATTTGAACCTTRAGGGACATGATAACAACTTCTCCTTTATACTACTCAAGCTAGATTCAATAGATAAAAAAAGGAATCAATCTACTTATAACTTTATTTTTTCTATTAATATAAATAGATGATTTCTTTTAKGAAAGCAAAAAAGTAAAATATATATATTAATTAACMATACCTTTTGTCTTTAGAAGACATCTAAATTTCTAAAAGTACTAACAACATGATGGAATGTYATACTAGAAGAGGCTTCAAAGATAAAGATAAATACTAGAAGAGGCTTCAAAGATAAATGAGGGGGTGGATAGCTACAACAATGAGGATATAGTTGAACTTTGACCATGATCTTTAAAAAGCCAAAGAAGTTTCACAATGACATTAATAACATTGATATGCTTAATTATATTAAAAGAAATACAATAGAAACAAAATAGACTCAACCTTTAGTATTCAACTTTAGCTAATTTAAAAAGCCAAAGAAGTTTTACAATGACATTAATAGCATTGATATGCTTAATTATATTAAAAGAAATACAATAGAAACAAAACAAACTCGACCTTTAGTATTCAACCTTAGCTAATAAGTTGATCTTTGTTTTTCTTTTGCTTATGATCATTATTCATTTATGTGTATAAAATTCTATTTCATTATTTATTTAAAACTCATATTATATGATAAATGCATCATCATTATAGTATATGTATCATATACTCACATATTTAAATTTTAAATAAAATATTAGATTTAAATGGAATAGTCCTATATATATATATATATATATATCTTAATTATAGTTTATTATAATAATATTTTTTATTTGTATTTTATTATATTAAATAAATTGAAATCTATTTACAATTCAATTTAAATAAATATATTATATTTATAATATTAATAAATTAAGTACAAAATATAATTTAAATAAATATATTGCATTTATAATATTAATAAATTTAATTTATTTTTTTTATAAGAATTTATATCAAAAAACCAGCGTTACAAAATTTGCCATAGTTTCATGTTGTAAAAACTGAACTGCCCTGAGGGGAAATCAGTTCAGCCAGCCAATATTAG
>JASDQU010241262.1:129589-140292 GCA_032191745.1 Picea mariana
AGTCATCTTACATTTATTATATCTAACTACCATAGTGGACCTTATTTAATAATATAGTGGACTTAATCCACCTTACATTGAATGACCTCCACTATTATCACTATGGGCCCTCTAGGCACCCCCACTACCTCTCTAGCTACCTAACATTCCATCCCCCTTATGAAAGCGTTGTCCTCAACGCTTGATGTACAACCATATATTAGGGTCCCATGGATAAGTGTGGACCATAGTGCTGAAGTAGACTAGAGAACGAGGGTTCCATTGAGAAATGGAAGCCATCATGTTGAAGTAGTCCAACTACCATTGTAAACCAAGGTCCCATGTCCAATTGCTCATGTGAACTCCACACGAAAGATATTGGCACCCAATAACCAATGGAAAATGATGCTACCCATACTGACACCTATCATATGGATCCAAATAAGAATATCCATCCACATAGTGGGAAAGAGTCAAAGATGAATCTGGACAGAACAATACCGTTGTAGAATATGCAGGCTGGACATTGGTAATCATAACTAGCTCTTGATGTGTCACATTGATGTTCTCTACCGAAGATGGAGTATAGTCATCAATTAAAAGATGGAAGTGGTTGTCATCCCAGAAATGACAACTATCCATATACCAATCATCATAATCATCTTCTAAATCATATCAAGCATACACTTCTTGATGATATTCATTCATGATGTCTACCATAAGATATCTCTCTTGAAGGAGAGCCAATGACTGTTGACTATTGTGATGACTATCTCTGATGCCTTGCAGGTGGTTATGCATATCGGCTTTGACTGCTTCAATCATGTGTAGAATTTCCCTGAGTTGAGAGTGCATATCCATTGGAAACACCACATATAATATACCAAAAGAAAACTCTTCAAATGATTTATCCAATGAAACTAATCTGGTAGCAATTTGAGCACCCTATGACAAGTTATGAACTCTATAGTCTCGTCCTCATCACGAAAAAAGCCAAAAAAAAATAGAACAATAAATTACAGCAGAAAATCACGGTTTTTTTCGAAAAAACCGTGAAAAATTGCTGAATTTAAAATGCTCATAACTTTACTTCTCGGACTCCGTTTCGATTGATTTTTTTGTTTTAAAATTGAGTATTTTTCCGAGAGGAATTCAAATACTGTTAGGTAGCTAGAGAGGTAGTGGGAGGGGCAAAGGGTCCATAGTGATAATAGTGGAGACCATTTAATGTAAGGTGGACTAGGTCCACTATATTATTAAATAAGGCCCACTATGGTAGTTAGATATAATCAATGGGTAGTTAGATATAATAAATGTAAGATGGCTTCTTAGAAGGTTCTATTTCTAGAAGATTATTCCTCTAGAATGTTCCTTGGTGATGATAGCACTATATAAAAGGGTTCAAACAATGTTATGGGACATGAAGAGAAATATTGTATTTGGAGCTGAAGCTCATTAGGAAGTTGCCTCCTCGAAGAGACAAGTGAACAAGAGAGGATTCCTTCCATAATATGATCCATTGTATGGTGTTGCCCTACCCTAAGGGTTTGATAGTAATAAAATAGATTTTGCATATTGTTCTTCTATATCTATTGTGGTGTATTAATATTCAGTGCTTTGATTCATAACAATTGCACACTCTCTAACACTACATATCACTACAATTGATATAGGCCTCTCCACTTGATAAGTTGCATGCACCCTTTGCAAAGCAAAGCTCCTTGAAGCCTTATATCATATAGCTCTTTGAAACCTAGTGGCTATCAAATCTTTTGGAAGCCATGGCATTTCAAGAAACGCAGAGAAGGTAGTATTAAGATTTACTGTGAAACAATTATTTGAGGCTGAGCATTTTCCTGCTTCTTCCCACCATCCTTCGAGTATCTAAGTTCTTCTTAAACCTCTATCCTATCGTGCCCTACTATAGTCTTATCCTTAGCCTAGCTGTTTTTTTTTGGCCTGACTATTGTCCGTGTCATTTAGATATCACCCAACATCTCATTTCGATTACCGATTACCTTGATGGGCTACGCCAGCATCTTAGAGAGACTTGGGCATATTAAGGAAAACATCGAAGCCTTGCCCAATAGCTATCAAATCTTTTGGAAATGATGGCATTTGAAGAAAAACCAAAGCATGGAAAATAGGTATTACAATTTACCTATGAAACAATTGTCTGAGATTGAGCATTTTTCTACTTCTTCCCACCGTCATTCGAGTCCCTGACCATCTATCATCAAGTTCTTCTGAAACCTCTCTCCCATCATCCCTTACTATAGCATTAGCCCAGCTACTAGATTGTATTTTTCGTTGGACTATCATCCATCTCATTTCAGATATCACCCAACGTTTCTATTCAATTGCCTTGATGGTATAGGAAAGCATCCCAGCGGGACTTGGAATATTAAGGAAAGTGTCAAAGCTTTCCAGGCTTCTTCTTCAGCCAATACTTCTCTGAACTTGTAGCTTCTTCTTCATGTGTCTACCGTCAACCTCTTTTGAGATCAATTTTGTCGCATGCTGCTCCAACTAATTGCTTGTCTTGCCCTTCCAAGTGTTCATTTGCTAGCGCTTGGTAAGCCATGTCGTCCCTCCCACCGAGTATGTTTGTCCTGCCTCCACTCGCAAGAATAAGAATGCTGAGTATGTTTGTCCTGCCTCCCCTCGTAAGAATAAGAATGCCCATTCCTCATATTTAAGTTAATTGTTATTAATTTAACAATGTGTATAGAATGACTACAACATAAGAGTATCCATGGCAACTATTTCCCTAATCTTACCATTTAGAAGAAGTCACATAGCCACTTATCTATGTATTTAGCTTTTGACTGTGGGCAAATATTAAGTATCATGTAGTGAATTAATAATTGACTTACGATATGGTGCATCTTATCAATTAGATAGATATTATTTTTTATCATTTAACAAATAGAATAAACCAGACAGTGAATCAATGATTGACTCATTGCATGATACTTAACCTATAGTTGATGTATCAGTTCTATCATCTAACATAGCACCCACAAATCCCAATTCATGAGAAAACTAAAAAAAATGAAAGTGAACCTAAATTTCAAGTCTTAAATCACTGCAAATCTCCCCAACCACACTCACTCAATGATAAGGCAGAAACTAGGTCCTCCTGAAACCTCTCAAACGGATTACTCAGTGCCTTGCTTGGCACATTAACTATGAATTTCCTGGATCAACTTTTGAGAGTTTTGAATCTCTTTTAAAGTGAAAGACAAATATACCACTCGATTTACGTTATGTAAGGAAGGAGAAATGCACTGCAGTGATAGACATCAGAGACTGTGTATGATGAGACCTTATTCTGATGATTCTTAGCCATGGGAGTAGCATAATAGCATCGATGACTTTCATTGTCATTCTGTTGTTGCTTTCGTTCGCAAAGGCGCAGAAAGTTGGGTAGCGAATTCTCAGTTGTTGCCCTCGTCAATGCAACATTATTCCTCCTCTGAAACTTCTTGTTGTGTTGCATATTTGGCAGGAAGACATGCATACGTTTATCTCCCTTGTTTCTTAAGAACTATTCCATATATTCTCTGTCCACCTCCTCTAGATATGGACAAGCGGCTAAACAATATGGTTGTGGAATGACTGCGTATGAATTCATTTCTAATATAGCTTTGGAATTTTGGCAGGTGTATGGAAAGAACTATCGAGAGATATGAAAAATGTACCAAAGCAATTAATTGCCCATCATCAGAGCACAATGTAGAGAATAAGGTATATAACTTTGTCAAACTTTTAGCATTTACCATTCTTACTTGTCCCCAAGGATTTTATTAATATTAATATTACTTTTGCATAGAACCCAATTCAGGAAGGCATTGAAATATTGAGGCAGAAACTCCGTGCATTACAGAGATTGCAAAGGTAAGTTCCTGGGGTAGAAAAAACTTGCAGGTAAGTTCCTTGGGTAGAAAAAACTTGCAGGTATTAAAATGGGTTCTTTGAAATTGTATTGCTTTTCCCAAATTGTTTGGATGAATTTTTAATAAATCACTTTATGTTTTTATTGACAGGAATATGATGGGAGAGGAATTGGCTTTATTAAAGGTAGGGGAACTACATGATTTGGAGCACACCATTGAATGTGCTATTCTTAAAGTAAGAGCAAGACAGGTAAGATTGTTGAAGTTCCATTGCATATATATATTTTTTTTAATATGAATTTTTAGACCATAAAAATACAATGTTTCAACTTTCATTATATTTTTCATATAAAATATTAAAATGTCTTACAATCTAATTATTGTTTACATTTTGGAGACAGAATCAGATTCAACTTGAGAAAATAGCAAACCTTCGTTTCAAGGTAATTCTTATTCCCAACTCTCTATATATTTATTTATTTTACTCATATGAAGGCTATTTAACATTGTTACCAAAATACCAAACTGATTTTCTTTAAAGAAAGATTTATTTATTTTACACATATAAAGGCTATTTAACATTGTTACCAAAATACCAAACTGATTTTTTAAAAATAAAGGTACCCACTATTATTAGTAGTGACATTAATAGTAGAGTTTGCATAACATATATAATATTTTTATTGTAATTATTTCTGCATTAGATGTCAAGTTTGGGGATACAACATTTTAAATAATTTTTGAGGAAAGTTGAGCGAATCCAAAAATCCTTTATAATTTATAATACTAAAATTAAAAACAATACACCTCATCCAACCTTCCTATTAGAAATTGTGTTTCTATCCATTCAGACTACAACTATGATGAGGTACTTAATGTACGAGTACAAGATCACTAACATGATATAGAGGAGGCTTCCTAGCATTTCTTCAAATTCCATTCATACTCACTTGGGGCTTAAGAGAAGGTACTATAGATATGCTAATTCTTGGCTAAACCATTAGAGAACAGAAGAAGATGTCACTTCATAGAATATTGATACCATGAAAAATATTATCATAACTAAATTTAAAGAGTTGTGGTGCAATGAAGAAATAGAGAATAACAGAAAATTAATGTATTATAAAGAGATCATTAATCTCAAATGATCAGAAGTATATCTATGTTATAGCCAACTTAAAGAAGGAAATCAAAATTGCTAAAATAAGAGCAAACTCTCTCAATCCTAGTGAAACTAGGAGTTAGAAAATCCAAAAATGCCATGTGATGAAAGAATTTCTCAAATTTTTGTGATCTTTGTGATAGTAGAGGGTGGAGGATGAAAATAAATTTCTCTTAGATTGTTCTCCATAGCCGAGACTAGATCTCATTTTCAAAATATTTATAACAGTACTACATATCTTCATAGGTTGTTAACTCATAAAAGCCAAGGAAATTTAGGAAAGCTTCTCTCCAATACTTTCAAGCATAGAAACAAAATGTTAACACAAACCAATTAATTCCTTATCATTTTTTCTTAAATTCTAATAGAACGAATTTGAACTCTAGAGATGGTAATTATCATCATCATCATCATCATCATCATCATCATCATCATCATTTGATATATATATATATAATTTTTTCACTATTTAATTAGTCTATATAATAAACTATGAAACTAAAATCCTATAATAAACTCATAAGAAATAAATAATTAATAGCTTGTTGGCACAACAAAGGTAGCTGATATGAGGTGATATGGGAGGAGGATAAAATATGTTGGTTCGAAGAGGTAGAAGCAGTAGAGAGGTGATGATGAAGAACTAGTGGTCTATTCGATGGATCCATTGTAAGGTCTAGGGCCAAACTACTTCTTTCCAACCTTCAATGCTTCATCATTGGAAGATACTCTTGTATGTACTCCTCTTTGACTCCTAGGGATTTTTCTAAAATCCAATTTGGCATAGGATTTGAAGGAAACACTACTTATTCTCCTCGATTTAGTGACATGAAGAGAGTCGATGATCCCACATTGGTAAGGGGAAGGAGTGTATTCAATCATATTTTCTCTAACCCATACCTTTTCCACAAGGTCAAAATGGGGATTCCTCACCAACCTTTCAAAGAAAAGTGATTTTTTTCTCTTGGTGGAAACCACTCTAATGTGACGAGGGGTCAACTCAACAATTAGTGGTTGCTGCTTCCCACAAATGGTTTTATTGTCTAGGGTTTAGTGAAAAGAGCACATGACCTGTCGCCAAAACAAAGTCCTTATAAGCTCATAGGTGTTGAAGGTTCACCTCCATTAAAGGAATTTTGGGGCCTAAATCTTATAGGAGAACTGTGAAGCTATCGAGCAAAAGTCCATAGGAGGGAAGATACCAAAGAATAATGTGGAGGAGAATATGTAGCAAAGAAAATGATGTGAGTAGAAAATAATAGAGAAGAGAGCCCGAGGTTGATTGTTGGTGAGGGAGTCTTGTTGGAAAGGATTAGTTAGTTTCAAAGGTATGCTCCAGGGGAAAATTTCATGGAAGAAATGTTTCATAAGTCTCTTTGAGACATTTGGTGGAAGAAAACTGGATAATGGTGGTGGGATATATCTTGGTCTTCCACATTCTCTTAAAGGGTTGGACTACTTTCTATATTTGGAGGAGAATATAGAGGTAATCATGGTGAACCACTAGTTTTGGAGAAATTCTTACTTGAATTTCAGAAAACTGGGGATTGAGGTTGATTTAAATAAGGTGGCATAGACCCAACACCTAGACAAAGCCCCATTTTATGTGTAAAACCTATTATTAAGGACTAGATATTGAATTATTATATTTATAGTATTATACTTGTATGTCGGCTAGAACCCTTCATGGTACCATCTCATTATAACTGTACCATTTGTCTCCTATATATATATACACACACCAAGGAGACCTAGTCTTAGGATCATATTATCTAATCTCATATTGTATTATGAATTGGATGTACTGTAAAAAGAGCTTTTCCTCTTGAAGTAGACTGTATTCATTGAATTTTATCATTTTTTAAGGTGTTGGATCATAACATTTGGTATTAGAGCATTGATCCTAGGGTTTTGCTTCTTCAAGTAAGTCATCTTTGAATTTTTTCTATAACATTTTTTCCAAGACGCTTCAGACAACGAAACTTGGAGGTTATTTAGAAGACATTTCAGTGTACCTATGGTTCAAATTTTAGTTCTTAGAGATATACCCTATGGAAAATAGGGTTTGTTGACTATTCCTCTAAGTAGTCTCAAATAGGTGTTCTAAATAAAATAATCATATCTTCTTCAACGAGGATCCAAATTTAGTGAGACCAATTGCATTTGAAAGAGGACATTCCATAGTATGTCTAGTACAAATTTTAGAATTAGGTATTAGATATTGGACACGTGGCATTCTATAGAAGTTCACTCTACCTCAAAGGCCAAAAATCAACAAGGTTTGGGAAAGTTACTCTAACTTTCACTTGGCACATCCAATTTTGGTAAGACCTATGGCATTGCTGAGAAGAAATTTCATAGTACTATAGGCCGAAATTTCAGACTCAAAAGGGTCAAAATTTTAGAAATACATCAGAAGGAAGGTCAACTAGGAGGACAAAATCCAAATTAAGGGCTTGAAATGTACGTAACTTACAATTGACATAAATTTTTATTGGAAGATATGTTTTTGATGATTCAAAACATGTAATAAAGAGGAAAAAGAGGAGAATTATTATTTTCTCACATGGCTCCAAAGTCTCCTCCAAAATTTACTTCACCATCTAACTCTCTAGACAACTCAACCATGACTTGAGATGAAATCAAAGAGATTTATCACCAGATGGAAAATAGGATCACTGAAAATAGGGAACAAATGAAAGATAAGATGGATGAAACTATGAAAAATAAATATGGATGAAATGGAAAATAAGATGGATAAGAATATGAATAAACATAAGAATGACATGAAAATGAAGATGGGTGAAAATAAGGAACATATGAAAATAAATATGGATGAAATGAAAAATAAGATGTATAAGAAGATGGATGAAAATAAAGTAGAAATACAAAAATCCATGAAGGAATTACAAAATTCATTGTCTTCCATGATCTTCTAGGCTCTAGATGAGAGACTCCTTAAATGAGATATCAAAATGTAAGGAACTCATAAAAATAAGGGTAGTATTCAGGTTAAACAACCTATCGATAATAAGTAATTTTCTAGTGGATTTAACTCTAATAGTGGAGTTAATTATGGTGGAGGTCCTAAATTCAACTTTCATAAGATTGAATTAAAGAAGTTTGATGGAACATAAGTCTTTACCTGGGTGAACCAACTAAAACAATATTTTGAACTGCATAATATTATGGATGATAAGAAAAGGATTCACATAACAACCTTGAACTTTGAGATAAAACCATATCAATGGTATCAATGAATAGTTAAAAGGAAGCTCCCTCTTTATCATTATACTTAGGATTTATTTATAAGAGACTTAGAAGCACAATATGGGAAAGTGTGGGAACATGACTACTTCAATCAATTGACAAGAATCAATCACTTAGGTGATATTAAAGATTATAATTTAGAATTTCAGGTATTGGCCACAAGGGTGGATGACATAAGTGATGAACATTTGTTGGAAGCTTAAATGGGTGGATTAAAACAAGACATTAAACATGATATTTTCTTAATACATTCTTAGATGGAAATGAAATTGAGTTTAGAGGCATCCAAATGAAACCCTCTAAGGTGATAAGCTCTAATAACATGATGAAATTACTCAGAAAAGGACACCATGGTGTAGTTGCACAATTGTGCTCACTTGATGTTCAAACATCTATATCATTTGCTCTATTAGACCTCCAAATAGTTATCAACAATCATTCTAAGGTATTTGGTGAAATTCCTAAGAGTCTTCCACCTACTCGAGATCATAACCATGATATTCATTTACAACCAGGAAGTGTACCACCTAACATTAGGCCTTACAGGTATCCATATACACAGAAGAGAGAGATTGAACGCATGATCCGAGAAATGTTAGAGGCCGACATCATTCAATCGAGACAAACTTATTTTGCTTCACTAGTGGTGATGGTTACAAAAAATGATGGTTCATGGAGCGTGTCTCCAGATAATATACAACTCAACAAAATGGCTATAAAAGATAAGTTTCCTATTTCTATCATTGATGAATTATTAGATGAATTATATAGAGAAAAATTCTTTACTAAGATGGATCTTCATTCAGGATATCATCAAATCAGAATGAGGTAGGAAGACGTTCCTAAAATAGATTTTAGAATACATGAAGGTCATTATGAGTTTTTGGTTATTCCATTTGGACCTACTAATGCACCTTTAACATTTCAAAGCTTGATGAATTCTATTTTCAATCCCTTCTTTATAAAATCGATGTTAGTATTTTTTGATGACATACTAATCTACAACAAATCTTGGGAAGAGCAAATACAATGTGTTGACAGAGTATTACAACTATTATAATAGAAACAACTTTATGCAAAGCCTTCCAAGTGTGCCTTTGGGGTTCAAGAAGTGGAATACTTGGGCCATCTTGTATCTCATGAAGGTGTAAAAGAGGACCCTAACAAAATTAGAGCTATGAGGGAATGCCTGATTCCAAAAACCTTGAATAAACTTAGAGGGTTCTTAATATTAACAGACTATTATCACAAGTTTGTCAAGAATTATGGTCAAATAGCAGCACCTTTGACAACATTATTAAAGAAGGAAGCATTTCCTTGGAACGAAGAAGCAGCCAAATCTTTTGAAAAACTTAAGGAGGCTATGTGTACTACTCTCATCTTGGCCACACGAGACTTTACAAAAACATTTATTGTGGACTGTGATGCCTTGGGCCATGGAATTGGTGCAGTTTTAATGCAAGAAGGAAGACCCCTTACCTTTGAAGAAACCCAATTTAAATGAAAAAACTTAGTCAAACCCATTTATGAAAGACAAATGTTGGCCATAGTACATGAAGCTCATAAATTCCGCCCTTACCGAACATGAAGACACTTCAAAGTAAAGACAAATCATGGAAGTTTGAAGTACTTCTTGAAGAAATGATTATCTTTAGAAGAGCAATAAAAATGGGTTACAAAGATGCCAGGTTATTACTTTGAAATTATCTACAAAAAGGAAAACATAATGTTGTGGAAGATTCCCTTTCAAGGAAAGAAGAAGAAAAAGAAGGTTCACTATGTGCTATTTCTATTACATAATCGGATTGGGTGGAAGAAGTAAGGATAGAATGGAAGCAAGATCAAGAGGTATGGAAGATCATTCAACAACTACATGAAGACCCTAGTTCATTAGAAAATTTTGTATGGAAAAATGATTTGCTATGGTATCATGATCGCCTATATTTATGTAATAATTCTCAACTCAAATAGAAGGTCCTTTTGGAATTGCACACTTCTCCTATAGGAGGACATTCGAGATTCTTGAAAACATACCACAGGATCAAGAAGGAGTTTTTCTAGGAAGTTCTTTAAAATGATGTTCAAAAGTTTGTGTCTCAATGTTTAGTCTACCAATAGAATAAGGAAGAAACAATCAAGACGCTCGGTCTCCCATAACCAATAGTTATACCAAGTCAATGTTGGAAAGAAGTTTCAACGAATTTTATTATAGGTTTACCAAAATCTGAAGGAAAGACTGTCATCATGGTATTAATGGATTGACTGACAAAGTATGCCCATTTTTGTTCTCTTTCTCATGCTTTAGATCAAGTACACTAGCCACAACATTCATGGAAACAGTTCAAAAGATACATGGAGTCCTCAAGATTATTGTGAGTGACAAAGATATAATT
>JASDQU010241262.1:149972-179337 GCA_032191745.1 Picea mariana
TATTATCTGTTGATATTAAGATTTTTTATGAGGATAAGTGTATCAATTTAATGTTCTCTTTACCAGACTCGTGGGATAGTCTGGTTATGGCCATAGATAGTATTTCAACTACTTTAACTTTCAATGATGTGGTCTCATCCTTATTGTTGAAGGAAATGAGGCGGAAAAATATGGAAATCCAGAGCATATATGCCTTATTTGCAAGAGGATTCTCCCAGGAAAGAAATAGATCTAAGTCCTCAAGTGGGATATATAAATCTAGGGGAAGATATAAATCTCCGAGAAAATGTAAAGGTATGTTGGAGATGTGGAAAAGAATGGCACTACAAGAAACAATGCAGATCCAAAAGTGTTGAGAGAGGGAATGGATATGAAGATGCTCCTTCTAAGAAGAAAAATCCTCCATGGACGAAGCAGGGAATGTGTACTTGACTTCTTCAAGCACACATCTAGATCATGAGGCATGGTTGGTTGACTCATGTGCATCCTTTCATATGACTCCCCACAGGGAGTGGTTCTGCAAATATCAAAGATACGATGGAGGTGACGTTTTCCTAAGAGATTACTCGATAGCCAAAACCATAGGACGAGTAAAAGTCAAGTTGAATCTCATGGATGGAAGGATTATAACACTCCCTGATGTTCTATACATCCCAATATTGGCCAAAAATTTGATTTGTGTAAGTAAGATGGAAAATACAAGTGTAAAAACAGTGTTTGAAAAGGGAACCTGTAGTATGGTTTGAGGAGCAATGGTGTTGTTGAAGGGAGTTCAGTTTTGATCTCTATATAAGCTATAGGGAAGCACTATTAGTGATGGGTAAAACAATTATGTTTTTCTTGATATTGGAGTCGAAGACGAAAAAACTCCTATAGTCTCTAGAGAAAAGACTATGTTGTGGCATCAAAGACTGGGGTATATTGGAGAGAAGGGCCTTCGAGTACTACATGGTAAAGGTATGGCCAATTTCTCTTTGGATTTTTATTTCTGTGAACATTACGCACATGGGAAGTTGAATTGGGTAAGATTACCCTTTGGTGTAATGAGGGTAGAGGGAATTTTATAGTTGGTACACATTGATGTGTTTGGGCTTGTGTCAGTTAGATCACTAGGAAAATCTATGTACTATGTCTCATTTATAGATTACTTCTCATGGAATACATGGATTTATTTCCTTAGGAAGAAATTTGAAGTCTTTGACAAATTCAAAGAGTTTAAGGCTCTTGTGGAGAATCATACAAAGAAGAGAACTAAGGTGTTGAGGAGGGATAATGGTGGAGAATTCTGCCGAAATGAATTTGAAGAATCCTTTAAGAAGTGTGATATAGCAAGGAAGAAGACTACTTCATACACACCTCAATAGACTGGAGTTGCAGAAAGGATGATGAAAATGACGCTAATGGAAAAGGAAAGGAGCATGATTAGTGGTGTTGGTTTAGGATAAGAATTCTGAGTAGAGGCAGTGGGTACCCTTGTCACAAGTACCCTGTTTTGGGCAAGCAATGTACTCACCTCTATCAAGATATGAGCACAACAGTGGTTGATAATATTATTCATAAAATAAATCCAAGTTCTCAAAGGAGTACTCATCAAAATCTTCAAGGTATGACTAAAAATCATCAGGAGAAAATAGAGCTCGACCACCCTTGGAGATGTCTGTAACTATATCATTTCCTTGTTGCCAGATGTAAGAATCATTAGTAAACTCATATGATAGTTGTAAAGCCAACATTTGGAAATGTCCTTCCATATCATAAATGGGATCTTTATTAGATCCAATCACATCCCACTTACGTCTTCTAACATGTATGAACTCATCAATATTATCAACAATGTCACTAGATTTATCATAACATGAGGGATTTGATGCATCCAAGGTCTCCTCTAATACTTCTTCACTTTCCCAATCATAAAACAGAGCATCATCAAAATCTTGGAAAGGGAAATAACTTACCATGTTCACTTCTTGTTGTTCAGGAGCATCAATGGCTTAGATGACTTCATCAAATGGAAAAGGGTCCAGTATGTCATCCTCAAGACTCATCTCTTCGTCTTCATCAAAAAATGAAGGAGATGGTTCTTCCAAGGGTTCCTTTACTTATTCACCTTCTGAATCATAGAACAAAGTGTCATAAAAAAACTGGAAAGGAAAATGACTCACCTCATTCTCTTCATCTTGTGCAGGAGAGATGGGATCATGGAGAGATTCATCAGACGAAGGAGTGGTTACTAGTGCTTCATCCTCATAATTCACTTCGCTAGTCAATCTTCACTGCATTCTATCGAATCATGGGAAAAATCTTGCTCGTCTTCAAGGGGTTGACAATTTTATTCATAAATCTCTTCATCTATATCAGAGGGTTCTTGGTATTGAGTATGGTATACATCCCTGAGATCTTCTACAATGTCAGTGGTGAATCCTTCGTTCTCTAAGGCTATTGTGATATTTTGAAGGGCATCTTCATATGTCTGGCATCGTGGTTTGAAAAATTCAATAAACCTACTGATGAGGTCTACGAAAGATGATATACCCTTATCTTCGCAACAACCCTTAAAAAAATATTGCAAAAAAGATAGTAGAGAATGTATGAACAGCTTCACCGGAATATCCTCCCCTCCCCATTCTATCTTGCTTATATACTTCAAGAACTCTACAATGTGAGTAATTGGGAGGCCTCTGCATCTTGGAGAGTTTTTCAACCATTTAGCATCAAAGAAATGCGGGTATCCTTGAATTATTTTTAAATCAATAGTCGAATACACCTTTTCCCAGGGCACCATGATCCCATAACTTGGAAATATCACAAAATTGAGAGTAAGGTGGCACCTTGGAAAATGTTAGTGGATTCGCTAGATAATTTTATTGAAACTATCAAAGGGATGAGGGGATCACCCTCAGTGGATTCGCTAGGTAAGCTTTGTAAGATAAAGGCTTTTGGGAAAAGGCTTACCGAAAAAGTGTCATCCTTGAGGAATATTGAATCAGTGTTCCCCGACAACGGCGCCAAAATTTTATCGCACAATTTGCACTTGCCCAAAGCCAAAGGCAAGTGAATACTAAATTGGCGTAACAAGGAGGATGTCCTATCACTTCCACCTTAATATGACACCTCTTTCTATATAGGAGTAGTAACATCCCCAGTGACCTGGGGGTTTGAGAAGGATAAGGAACACGTATTAAGAAAGGCCTACCCCTCTCATAGGTCACTTTTGATTTTGAAGTAGAATATATGGATGTGCATAAATCATTCCTACCCGGGGATCTAGAAGAAGAAATCTACATGAAGCAACCATGAGTTTTTGCTGTGAAGGAAAGAAACATCTGGTGTGCAAGCTAGAAATGTCCATGTATGGGTTAAAGCAACCACCAAGGATGTGGTATCAAAATTTTGATACTTATATGTTGGGACTTGACAAGGAATGAAGCATATCACTGTGTGTATTTCAAATTAATCGATGATCATCTTATTTATTTGGTCTTGTATGTGGATGATATCTTGTTGATATGAAACAACAAAGAGATTATCCAGAATACGAAAACTCAATTGTTCTCTAAATTTGACATGAAGGATCTTGGTGATGCAAATTTCATTTTGGGCATGGAAATTAAAAGAGACAGGGAAAATATGAAACTTTGGTTAAATCAGAGGAAATATGTCAAGACAATACTGCAGAGGTTTAATATGAAAGAATGTAAATTGGTCAAGTTTCTTATTCCTATACCTGTAAAGTTATCTACAGATCAATGTCCTAAGACACAGGAAGAGGAAGAGGACATGTCTCATGTTTCGTATGCTAATGTGGTTGGTAGTTTAATGTATGAAATGGTTTGTACTAGACCGAACATTGCACATGTAGTGGTAGTTTTGAGTAGGTATATGTAAAAACCAGGGAAGGAGCATTGGACAACAATAAAGAGGGTTTTCAGGTATTTGCGTGGGAATACTAGTTATGGATTGTGCTACCAGGGAAGACCAGGATTGGACAGAGAGTTGGACATACATGGATTTTTTGATGTAGACTGGGTTGGAGATCTAGATCGCATAAGATCTATAAGTGGGTATGTGTTTAACCTATTTGGAGGATAAATCAGTTAGATGAGAAAAAGAGAGGTTGTAGTGGCACTCTCAACTACATAAGTTGAATACATGGTAGCCATTGATGCAAGCAATGAAGCAATATGGTTACAAAGATTGTGTTTAGGTATTGGGTTGGTAAAACAAGCTGTAAGGATAGATTGTGATAGTCATAGTGAAATCTTCTTGGTGAAGAACCCAACTTCTCATTCAAATACAAAGCATATTGATGTTCAACATTACTTTGTGAGAGACATGGTTGAAGACAAAAAGGTGTTGTTGATGAAGGTGGACACTTTGAAAAATGTTGTAGATTCATTGACAAAGTCCATGAGCACTAAGAAGTTCTCCTGGTGTAGAGAAACAATGGGCAATGTTGCCCTGGATTGTTGACTATGTAATCATGCAACCCCTTGTATGTAAAGAAAACAAAAAGGGGTAGAATGTTGGGTATGTGTTATATTCTTTGCATGACCAAACCTAGTTTTTGCGTCCGTTTATTAGTGGTTTTTCATCACATGGTTTTGGTTGACGATTTTCTAATTCCAGTTAAGGAATCAAGTTTTTTGACTAATCTGGTTCAATGGATTAGGGATTTTGGATACCGCGGGATCATATATATATTGTATTGTAAACAATTAAGATATATGATGAATAAAAGATTAGAGATTCGACTCTAAATAAGTTGTTGGTTTTCCTGGTTTGGGTTTCTAGGGTAAAATATATGTGTAATGTGTGTGTGTGTGTGCGCCATTATATCTTTTCTGTTATTATTAAGAATCCATTTGCAGTAATTTATTTACAAGGTTAAAATCTACACACTAGGCCATGGAAAAAGATGAAAGAGAGGTTAAGGCTAGAAAATATAGTACTATCTTATATCTATGAATATTCGAGGATGGGAGCATTCGACAAAAAGAGCATAATTCATAGATTAGTAATATCTCATGGTGTTGATGTTATTTGTGTGTTGGAATCAACAATATCTAGTATTGTACCTATTGACACTCTAAAGGGGGTGCTCAAGGGTTGGGATTTTGTGGCTCCAAATTAAGAAGGCAAGCCAAGATGATTTCTAACGGGCTAGAACAAGAAGTGTATGGTTCTCAACCTAGAATGTATACAACCATGAATAAAGGTAGAAGTAAAATCCATGGACTTGGGGGAGTCTTTTGCACTATGTAATATGTATGGACCCCATGGGAACCATAGAGAATTTTAGGAGAAATGGTTTAATATGGATAGTATAAGGAGTGGAAATGCCATCTTAGGTGGAGACCTAAATTTCATAATGAATATAGGTGAAGTCTATGGCAATAATCAAAGGACAAATTCATTAGTTTATTTCTTTATTCACAGATTTGAAGAGGAAAATCTATGTGATGTGGAGCCAATAAAGTTAACTCTCGCATGGAGGAATAATAAGTTAGGTGATGATGGTATTTCAAAAAGCATTAATAAGTTCTTTGTTTCAGTTGATATAATGGAAGAGGCTACTAAGGTTAAATATTGGGTAGGTTGAGGGGGGATTTTGGGTCATTCTCCAATCTTCCTTCAACTAGAGATTGATGATATGAACCCACAACCCCTTTCAAGTTTAATGATAATTGGTTGCAAGATGAGGAGTATAAGGAGATGGGAATTAAGGAATGGGTGCATGTAAATAGTGGCTCTAAAAACTCAATCATGTTTCAGTTCAATGAATCTTTAAAGAAGATTAAGAAATTGACAATAGAATGGGTAAATGAGAAGTAAAATAGTTACCACATGGATATGTAAGATATGGAAATGCACATAGACAATTATAGCACAATTATATGATAATAGTTCAAGTGGTATTTTCATCAAACATGAACAAATCACACTAAAAAAATTGGAGGATTCAATAAGGGTTTTGTTATACTGGGAATGTGCACAATGGAGATTAAAAAGTAGGACCACTTGGGATGAAAAGGGAGACGAGAATACCCGATTCTTCCATAATTTTTCTAATATGAGGAAAATCATGAATAAAATATGGGATGTCCAAACTCTATAATACAATATGGGATGTCCAAAATCATGAATACAATATGTGATGTCAAAGTTGAAAGTTTCCAAGAGATTTTAGAGGTAGGTATAGCTCATTTTCTATCCATATATAAGGAACCTAACGTGGAAAGCATAGTTGATATTGTTAACATTCCCCCCTTATTTTCGATATTTGTAGAGGAAAAACAAAATTACCATTTGATGGATCCCATGATAGAGGAGGAATTGAAGAAGGTGGTGTATTCTTTCCAAAGAGGAAAAACTCTTGGCCATGACGTTTGTCCAATTGAATTCTATATAAGGTTTTATGAATGTATTGAAGAAGACTTATTAGATATTGTAGAGGAATATAGGAGGTTTGAAAAAGTTATAGGATATTTCAACTCAACATTTCTCTTAGTAATCCCTAAAAAATAAATCTATATTTTTTCGAGGATTATCGGTCCATTTTCCTACATAATTCTATATACATAAATCATAACCAAGGTTATAGCGTGTGGGATAAAGTCTCTACTATCAAAACCTATATCATCCAAACAATTCGGTTTCTTAATTGGGTGACAAATTCATGATGAAGTTGGGGTTGTTTAAGAAGCCTTGCATCCCATTAAGGTAAAAAAATTACTAGCCTTCATCATCAAGTTGGATCTTTGTAAATCATTTGAAAAAGTATCCTAGTTATGTATTAGATTAATATTAATACTTGTGGGCTTCAATCTTCCATTAGTCAACTAGATAGATGGTTGTTTGAACTCACCCCATTTCTCTTCTAGTTAATGGTTCAACATCATTCTTCAATCCCTCTATAGGGATTAAACAAGGCTATCCTCTATTTCCACCCTTATTTATGCTATTTATTGAGGGGTTAAGTAGACTATTGATACATTATATATCACAAAGAGCTCTAAAAGGTATAAGATGGGAATACATCACATATTCAACCATCTACTATTTGTAGATGATGTATTAATTTTAGATAATGGCTCTATAGAGGGTGCACAAAAGATACAAGAAAAGAGAAGTCTATATATGAAAGCACTAGGGATACAAATAAATGCACATAATGTTTCTCTTGTCATGCACAAGATTCCTGAAAAACATAGTAGAATTCCCAGAACACTCCTTCCATTCTTAGAGACACCATTTTATAAGGGGTTGAAATACCTTGTGTTTTAAATGAAAGCTAATGAATATGAGTTCAATGACTAGATTTGGATATACTCTAAATTTGAGAAGATAATTAAAGTGTGGTGTAACAAATGGTTATCCTTGAGGGGAAGACTTACACTCATAAAATTAGTTCTAGAACCAACTCTGGTCTATTGGCATTCTATTTCACATATTCCTATTAGGATCCAAAAAAGAATAAGGAAGATTTTTTTTAGTTTTCTATGGAGAGGAAGAAAGGATAGAGATTCTATGGCTTGGGTCAATTAGAAAAAAATCCCAAAGCTCAACAAATATGGTGGATGGGGTTTCAAGAACATACAAATATTCGAGAAGGCTCTCATTGCAAAGAGATTATGGATGATTTTTAAGAGGTAAGGTTTATTGCATGAGATAAATTTTAAAAGTATGAAACTAATGGTGAAGTATATTATGGTTATTGGACTACCTAGAGTTTCTCCCCCTTATGGTGTGTGTGAAGGGTGTGTACTTGGAAAGCATCACCAAGATACATTTAAAATAGGGAAAGCATGTCAAGCGAATATTTAGTTGGAACCAACTGGAACTTGTTCATAGTGACCTATGTGCCTTTAACAAACCATCACTAGTAGGGTAAAGGTCTATTTTGACTTTCATTGATGGATTTTGAAGGTGTACTTGGGTATATTTATTAAAGAATACAGATCATGTATTTGAAAATTTTAAGGAATTTAGGGCTCTGACTAAAAAACAATGTGGTTGACTTGTGAAATGTTTAAGATCAAACAATGGAGGATAATATGTGGGCAAGGCCTTTGAGCACTACCTATCATAGCATGGTATCTCTTAGCAGGGATATGTACCTTACATACTTTGGTAGAATGGGTTTTACATGTGATGAAATAAAGTAGTAGGGTTTACTTATATTCCTACTCTCTTTCTACCATTGATGATGATTCATCCATCCAAATTCAAATTTTTTTCTCACAATCCTTGATAGCTCTAATACCAAATATTATGGACCATATAATTAATATATCATAATAAACATAATTACACACAATGTACACAAGGTGTGAACATGGAGCACAAATTTTAAAGAGATAATAGAGATAAGTTACATAATAATTCCTTATAAAATGGGTGAACCTCCTCCAAATAACCCAAGTAGAATCATATATCCAAATCATATGTTAATGTCTCTGTAATTACCATATTAACCTCTGTATATACATATTCTCTCTCAATGCACATGTGGGATATTTATTAGGTGGAACCCTATTACATATACATTTACCCCATTATATAGATTTAACATCATGTATGCCCCCCTTGGGGTCATATCAATAGACCTTTGCACCTATTGTGTTCATGTTGTTGGATATTGATCTGCTACTCCTCTTTAAGGTCTCTGAAGCCTTTAATATGTCTTCCCTAATGTTGTGAGATATGTGTAATATCCTTGATCTTGGCCTTATTTTTATTCATGTCAAGTCCCCGTGCTCCTAATGCATTTCTTATCCTTGTGGGATCACTCTATGTTAGTTTTTATGTTCTTGCAAATATGGTCAAGAATTTTCTCTATGGTTCATTATTTGTGTGGCCTCCCCATCATTGAATGGATCAACATGATGGTGAGCTTGTAGTGCCTTTTCTCTTCATTCTATTTTGGTTGATATTTATTGTTGTTTTATGTTGGTTTTAGTTTCAATAATAGTAGGGTGTTTTCTTCCTATATTCATCGTGTTTTTGGAGTTATAATTCATATCCCCTTATGGGGGCCTTTACGATGCTTTAGTGTGACCCTTATTTCCTATAGATGAATTATTTCCTTTTTTCAATGGTTTATCGTGTCTATTTAATCGGGACAACTCAACCCATTGTGTTTCTTCCTCCACAACATGCCACATAACATAGTCATGTTTCCAATTATATGCTACATATTGCTCCAAAATGTTAAGAGCCTAATCCATGCCCCTCCTTTACTCCTTAATTTCTTGTTTATTGGTTTGTTCTTAGATGATATCCTTGATCTTTTCTAACTTGGCCCTAATGAGTTCTAGGAGTTTCTCATAGCTATATCCTCTACCTGGGAATTTTTCTTTATAGATAGGTGGCTATGATGTGGTTCTACCAATGTTTTTGTTTCCTTGGTTGAAGTGGTTCCTAAATTTGGTTAGGGAGCTTCCTCTTTAATCATTTACAACTAAGAGGTTTTGTCATTAGTCTTTGTTAGGTCGATTGAGTTCTTTGTTGGTCTCTAAGCACAAATGAACCCCCTATCTGGAATTTATTGCTTTAGTTGTTTTCCCTTTTGTCGAACTTAGAAATATCATGCACATTTTTGGCATCTTTGTGAGCCTTTCTCTCAATCGTGATCAGATTCTTGATTGCAATTACCTCCCTTTTCACCTATTTATTTCTCTCCTCAAGTAGGTGGGTGATTTTTACGTGCAGAGATACAACCCTCCTCAGTTACTTGAGATAGAACTGGACCTATCACCTAAGATACACTTGTCATTGTTGTTCCTTGAATTATTCATTGAATGTACCAACATTAGCGACAATATCCAAATCTCAATTGGGGTGATATTCATCCTCCATAATCTTGCACCCTATATGTGCAATATCTTGGACTTCTCCATCAATGATGTATCATTCATCTTCCTCCAACTATTTATCCAGTTTGGTTGCAGAGTCTTTAGTAGAATCATACTTGACGATAATAATTTTCTCATACTAATTTCAACACTAGCATCATAAATATTCTTCCTTTAATGCATCCCTTGCCTAATTATACCCTTTTGGTTGACATAATTTTCTAATTTTGTTAAGGGGGTCATAGTAGGTGATATTTAGAATAATGGAGTGGAAATTTAGGAATAAACCTTGGAAACCTTCTCCTCTACTTTTTCTATAGTAAATTGTTCACCATCCCATATTTGTGGCAACTTGTATGACAATGCCTTCTTGTTATCTATGAAGTGTTTCTTCGTGATGTTGATTTGTCGGCATACTTCTCTAATGCCAACTGTATTGTGGACACAATTTTGGAAGGTCATTGGTTAGTCAAGAAAAAATCTAATTCCAAATGTAGCCATACATATAAAACCATTCACTCAATTATTCTATAAGCCTTTAGTCGTTGGCCTTGAACCTCTAAGTTGTATCTTCCTATTATCAATACACTATAAGATAACAACTCATGATTTTCTCTTCACGAGCTCATAATGGTGGGGAATTTTCTCTACCCATATCTAAGGGTAGAGGTATGATACTAAAAGAACTTATTTCACAAAATCTTAGGTATTCTAACTTGTGGGATAGAGGTCACAATCATCAAAAAACATAATTGTACATAAAGAAATTTTTGCACAGGTTTTGTTTTACCTAGAGTAGTTAGTGGTGTAGGTGGCAGTCAATAATCATGGTCTATTCAATTAGATCATTTGACAATAATATTTGTAAGTTTTAAACCTTTACAAGTGAATCAATGAATACAAATTCTTAAGGAAAACAAAAAGTAAACAATGACCCATACACACAATACACAAATCTACCATAGAAACCATTAACTAGGAAAACCAACAAAGCTAGAGCTACACCTCTCTCTTCTTCATTGTATTAACTTCATTGTTCACAATACAATATTTAGGTATTATGCAATATCCAAAACCCTAATCCACCAAATCATATTAGATTACAACCCTACTCCCTTAACTAGGATTAGATTACAATGGGCTCATGGATGAGTGCGTAGTCTTCATGCTACAACTAATGCCTCATGCATGAATGCATAGTCTACATGCAAAGAATATAACTCATCTCCAATATTCTCCCACTTGTTGTTTTGTTTTCAAAATAGCAAGGGCCAGGATTTATAACATCACATATTCAAGGTAGTAATGCACATTGATTATCTACATCGAGATAGCTTCTCAATACTAGTATACTTTGTCAATGAGTTTGCAACAATCTTCAAGGTATCAACCTTCTCCAAAAACACTTTATTTTATTCAACCATGTCTCTAACAAAATGGTACTGCAAATCAATATGCTTAGTCTTAGAATGATAAGCAGGGTTCTATGCCAGAAAAATTGCACTTGATCTACCATAACCTATCCTCACTTATTTTGAAATAAAACCAACACCTAGACACAATATTTGCAACCATACAACTTCCTTACTTCCATGAGTCACTTCCATGTACTTGAATTCAAAAGTTGAAAATGCAACTATGACCTACCTCTTGCTCATCCAACTAATTTCTCCACCAAATAGGTTAAAAACATAACCACTTGTAAATCTTTTGTGGTCAATATATGCAACCCAATTTCCATCAACAAAGCCCTATTCATCTATATATCTATGAGGTCTAAGTATTTTTTGGTAGGAGATGGAATAATATGAAGTGCCACACAAATATCTAAAGATCCTCTTTACTATTTTATAATGTTCCTTCCCTATTTTTGACATATACTCTAGCTAAAAACTCCCATTACATGGGTAATGTCTTTTCTAGTACAAAGTATAGCATAACTCATACTTCTAATAACACTATCATAGAAAACATGGGAAATGTCCTCTACCTCTTTTTATGTCTCAAAAAACTGATCTACAGATAAATTTACACCTATAGGAATATGGACCTTAACAAGTTACATTCCTACATATTAAATCTATACAATATTGTTTCAACATATTTCCTCTAATTCAACTAGAGTTTCTTGTATTCCTGATCTCTTTCAATTTCCATGCCCAAGATAAACTTTGTAGAACCAAGATATTTCATATCAAATTCATAAAACAATTGAGTTTTGACATCTTTGATGATTTCCTTATTGTTTCTAGTTAGCAACATATCATCAACATACAAGACCACATAAATAAAATGATCACCAACCATCTTGGAATACATTCAACGATCCTGTTTTCTTCTTGAAAAACCAATTCCTGATATATAAGTATCAAAATTTTGATGCCACATTCTTAAATATTATTTTAATCCATATATCATTTTTCATATGAAAACCATCTCCTTCTTTCCCTTCATTGAATGTTTTTTGGTTGTTTCATGGAGATTTCTTCTCCAAAATCCCGGTTGGAATGTTTTATTCACATTCATATGTTCTACTTTAATATAAAATAACAACAATAATAGACAAAAGAAATATAATAGAAATTAATTTAGAAACAAGAGGAAAAAATTCACCAAAATCAATTTCCTCCACTTGGGAATATCCCTTTGCTACTGGGCAAGCTTTGGACTTCTCCACTTTACCTTCTGCATTCAACTTTTCTTTGAACATCCATTCTCCACCAATAGGTTTTCTTCCATCTTGCAACTCAACTTGATCCCAATCATCATTTTTATCCGAGGAATCAATTTCTTCGACCATGGTCTTCTTCCATAGTTTCCTATCCTCTAAATCGATAGCCTCCCTAATATTTCTAGTTCCATCATCAGTGATAGATAGAACAAAACTAAAATAAAATTAGGTGGGGAAAAACTTTCTCGAATTGATCTCCTAAAGAATAGAGTCTGAGGTTCTTCCTCTTCTTTTTCATTTTCTTTTGTTGAGTCTGTTTCTTCGCCCTTGAACTCAAAATCTATTGTCTCTAGTTCTTCTTCCCTTTCTTGGACTTGATGTTCAAGAACAATTTTAATCTCTCTAAATACTACGTCTCAACTGTAAATGGTATTCTTTGTTACTGAGTTCCAAAGCTTGTAATTGCTATGAAACAAATTCCCCAAATAACATAAAAATAGAAAGAATAAACAACTCCACACCATTAGAATTATAGAGAGTCAATGAATAAGAAACCACTTCAAGGGGAAAACATCCCTTTACAATATATCTAATGCATAAGACAAGATGCATATACAAATGAATATCCTTTATTATAAATAGGAGATAAATTGAGCATGATGTAATCTACCACTAAGCCAACCTAACAACAACTAATACACTAATAATGAATAAGTGTTAGGGCCTTATCATAGCCCCCATATTTAAAAAAGATTTTCCCTCAAAGATTGTATTCAAGGGCATTTCTTCATCAATTGCTCATTTTCCCATGTAGCTTTTTCTGGAGGCATATTCTTCCACTTGTTTAGGTACTCCATAATGGTTTTATTATGAAGAGAGAGAACCTTGACCTGCAACTTTTTTCAGTTCAAGAATTAACTTCCCTTCTTCATGTAATTTTGGAAGTTTTGTCTGCATGGGCATAGTTTGTCCGATAACCGTTTTTAGGCAAGATACATGAAAATCCTTATGAATGTGAGAAGAAGGAAAATCTAACTCATAATCCATTTCTCCAATCTTGTGAAGAATCTCGTAGGGTCCATAAAATTTTGAATCCAGTTTATAATTCTTCTTTTGTTTGAGAGTAGATTGCTTATAAGTTTGTAGTCTCAAAAATACCCAATCACCATCCTAAAATTGTCTTTCACTTCAATGTTGATATACTTGCTGCTTCATCCTAGCCTGTTGGTTGTGGAGTCTGATTATCTTCCTAATTCATAGGTCTTTATTTCCAGCCGTGTTTATACCCCATGAATAATATACACCGCGAAATATTGTACACCCCTCCATGTGGGGGGGTTGCAAGGGGGGCTTGTCCCCCCTGTGGGGTCTGGGGGCAAGCGGACCCTCAGCAGGGGTTCGGGGGCGAAGCCCCCAAATGAAAAATTGCCTTGTAAATGTATATTATAATTTCATTGTAAATATGGACCATTCATTATAAGGTCATATATCTGATTATAGAAGTTATGTTAGGGTTTTTTTCCCTAGAAGGAAACCCTCTTTTATGAGGGAAATGTATTGCGGCTACGAATCATTGTGAATATTGTATTCTGAGAGAGGAGACTGTGAGAGAAAGAAGAGGAAGTTACAACAGCTATGTTGTAGGTTGTATCCCTTCATTTGCTAGACAATATAAAGGAAGGACCTAACAATTGCTTTGGTGGACATATCCCACACTGGGTGAACCACATATATATGTGTCTCTATTGTATGGTGTATCTTCTGTGTTTTATTTCCACATTTTTTTTAATTTTATTTCTCCACGATCCTGTTTTTCTAACAACTGGTATCAGAGAAAAATGTAACTTGCAGGAAAAGAGGGTTCCTAGTTCGAGTGGGAGAAATGGCGGAAGATGGGAAGTTTAGGGTCAAGAAATTTAACGACAAAAACTACCAATTATGGAAGGATGTAGATGGAAGATTATTTATATCAGAAGGATCTATTCCTACCATTGGGTGGAATAGAAAAGAAGCTGATGGCCATGAATGATGAAAAATGGGAGGTTATTGACAGAAAGGCACTAGGAACGATACGATTGAGCTTGCCAACGTCAATGGCTTTCAATATTTCGAAAGAAAAGACAACGAAGGAGCTGATGGACGCATTGGCTAAACTGTATGAAAAACCCTCGATGTCTAATAAGGTATTTCTAATGAAGAGATTATTTGATATGAAGATGTCAGAAGGTGGGTCTGTTGCAGATCATTTAAATGAATTTAATATGGTTACTAATCAACTAAGTTAAGTAAAAGTGGACTTTGATGATGATACAAAGGCTCTTCTAATCTTGTGCTCATTTCCATAAAGTTGGAACGACTTGGTCATGGATGTAAGTAACTATGTCTATGGTTGAAACACTTTAAAATTTGATGATTTTGTTGGTGTTATCCTTAGCGAGGAAATGCGACGAAAAAGAACAGGTGAGACATCAAGTAATGCATTAAACATGGAGAACAGGGGAAGACAAAAGGATAGAGGAAAGGGTTCAGGGAACTGTGGGAATTCTAGGAAGGGAAGATCCAAATCTAGACTAGGAAAGATAGAGTGTTGGAATTGTGGAAAGAAAGGACATCTGAAGAAAGACTGCAAAACTCCAAAGAAACAAAGAGATGAACAACATGAGAAAAATCAAGAAGCAAATGTAACATGTGATGTGTTACAAGATGTTTTGATTCTTTATGTAGATAATATTTTTGAGTCTTGGGTAGTAGCTTCAAGGGATTCATTTCATGCCACACCCCATAGGAAACATTTTCTAGATTATGTTCAAGGTGATTTTGAACAAGTTCATTCGGGCGATGATACACCATGAAAAATTGTTGGAATGGGAAAAGTAAAAATAAAGAAAAAGAATGGAAACCAATGGTTGTTCAAAGAGGTAAGACATGTTCTATATCTAAGGAAAAATCTAATTTCAACAGGGAATTTGGAAAGTGAAGGTTGTATATCCATATTTACATATAAGGTGTGGAAGGTCATCAAAGGATCACTGGTGATAGCAAAAGGAGAGAAGGTATGTACATTGTATTTGTGTACTAGTAATATTGAATCTTCTATCTCTTTAGCTTTTACAGGAGTGGATACAACACTGTGGCATCATAGGCTTAGACACATGAGTGAGAAGGGGATGTAGATACTTCACAAAAGAAATTTGTTTCCAGATCTTAAAAAAATTGATTTGGATTTCTGTGAGCATTGCGTTTATGGAAAACATAAGAGAGTCAGATTTCTCAGAGTCGGAAAACAAAACAAGAGTGAAAGGTTAGAGATTTTGCATACATATGTATGGGGACCAACTCAAGTGTCATCTCTTGGTGGTTCTCATTATTATGTTACTTTTATTGATGATGCAACTAGAAAAATTTGGGTCTATAGCATTCGACAAAAATCTGATGTTTTTGATACTTTTAAGAAATGGAAAGCTTTGGTTGAGAATAAGACAGGAAAAATGTTGAAGTATATCAGAAAAAACAATGGATGTGAATATTGAAGCAAGGAGTTTGATAATCACTATTCATACCATGGGATTCATAGAGAGAAGACGGTTCCAGGAACACCACAAGAAAATGGTTTGTCAGAAAGGATGAACATGACAATCATGGAGTGTGCAAGGAGTATGAGACTGCATGTTGGTTTCCCCTTACATTTCTGGGCAGATGGTATAGATATTGTTGTTTACTTAATAAACATAGGACCTTCAATCTCTTTGGATGGTATAATTCTAGACGAGGCATGGATATGTAAAAAGGTAAACTATTCTTTTTTGAAGACTTCTGGTTGTGAAGCATTTGTCCATCTTGATAAAGAAAATAGAACAAAGTTTGAGGCAAAATCCAGGAAGTGTACCTTTATTGGATACAATGTTAATGATTTTGGTTATCTCTTATGGGATTATGAAAATCACAAAATAATTAGGAGTAGATATGTCATATTCAATGAGAAGGTCATGTACAAAGATCAGTTGCAGGGAAAGAAACATGGAAAAGAAAAACCAGAATAAACAGTGCTTGATGAGATCACTGAAAAACAAATTCCAAAGGTGCCAGAAAATAAAAATGTACAACAATAGGAGCAACATGTACCTCAAAATCCTACAAGTGTTGTTAGAATATCTATCAAGTTAAGTAGACCCCCTGAACGATACTCTCCTTCATTGCATTATTTATTGTTGATTGATTCTGGTGAACCGGAATTTTATGAAGAGGCAATGCAGGTCGACACTAAAAAGAAGTGGGAGAAAGGAATGAAAGAAGAAATGGATTCCCTGGTAAATAACCAGACTTTCGATTTGGTTTAGTTGTTTGTAGGAAAAAAGAGTATTGCAGAATAAATGGGTTTACAAGTTGAAGAAAGAAGATGGAGGCAAAAAGTGGTACAAGGCTAGACTTGTTGTAAAGGGGTTTGCACAAAAGAAAGGTATAGATTTTGATGAAATATTTTCTCCTATTGTTAAAATGACTTCAATTAGGACTATTTTAAGTCTTGTGTAAGTAGAAGATTTACATCTTGAACAGTTAGATGAAAAAATGACTTTTTCCATGGGGATTTGGAGGAAGATATTTATATGTAGCAACCACTGGGGTATGAGGTCAAAGGGAAGGAAAATTTGGTATGCGGGTTGAAGAAGAGCTTGTATGGCCTAAAACAAGCTCCAAGGAAGTGGTGTTTGAAGTTTGACAGGTTTATGACAAAACAAGGTTATAGTAGATGGCATTTGATCACTGTGTTTATTTTAAAAAGCTAGAAAATGGAAGCTATATTATCTTTCTATTGTAATATACAGGATATAAATGTGCTCAAGAATAAATTAACTAATTCATTTGCGATGAAGTATTTGAGTGCTACAAAGAAAATCCTTGGTATGAGAATAACAAGAGACAAGAAAAATCACAAATTGATATTGTCTCAGGGTGAGTACATAGAGAAGGTGTTGGAGAAGTTTAGAATGCAAAATGAAAAACCATTTAGTGCACTTTTGGCTAGCCATTTCAAATTAACTAAGGAAATGTGTCCCAAGACACAAGAGGAGATAGAATACATGTCCATGGTCCCTTATTCATCGGCAATTGGCAGCTTGATGTATGTGATGGTTTGCACAAGATCGCATATTGCACATGCAGTGGGATTCGTGAGAAGGTATATGAACAATATAGGTAAAGAACATTGGGAGGCACTAAAGTGGATTCTCATTTATTTGAGAGGTATTGCTACTCATGCATTATGTTTTGGAGGTTCAAACACTGTTCTACATGGATATTTTGATTCAGATATGGCAGGTGATAAAGATAGCAGGAGGAGAACCAAAAGGTATGTTTTTAATGTAGGTGGAACAACAATAAGTTGGATTTCAAAACTACAAAAGGTTGTTGGACTTTCAAAAACAGAGGTAGAGTATGTCACTGCTACAGAGGCTAGTAAAGAGATGGCTTGGTTATAGAGGTTTATGGAGGAATTGGGAAAGAAGCAAGAGAATAATAGGTTGTACTGTGACAGCAAGAGTGTCATTCATCTTGAAAAGAACTCAACCTTCCATTCAAAGACTAAGCATATATAGCTTAGGTACCATTTCATACGATCTGTCTTGGAAGATGGACATTTGAAGTTGGAAAAGATACACACTAGCCAGAATCTTGCAGACATGTTAGCAAAGGGAGTAACCAGGCAGAAACTAAGTTCTTTCTTAGTTTCAGTTGGTCTTCAAGCATGAAGGTGAAGATGAGAAATTTTCCAGGTCCAAGAAGTGTTAGAACCAGAAGTCACCTCTGGATTGCGGTAGACGTAAGCCCAGTACCCATCGGTTTTATGTCACGGGTTGGTTATACGAGGGTCAAATGGGCGCAGTCTCAAGAAAATATCGTCTTAAATCAGAAAAAATGGACTCATATGAACAAGCAGGTGAGGTCTTGGTTTAATTTCAGTCAGTAGGTTGTAGTAAAGCTGAGTAGGAGGAAACCTTTGACGAGAAAATGTAGAGGTCTACCGAAGACATCAGGTCTTCTAGCAGCCTAAGAGGAAAAACTTAGACACAAGATCTTCTTGAATTCAAGTCTCAAAGGAAATGAAAGAAATTATAACAACACTATGATCAAACTTTCATCATAATGTAGTCACAATAATTCAAGTGAATTAGTCAATCATGAACTCTTTCAGTATCAAAGGAAAACAAGAGGGAGCAAGAAAGTTGTCTATCATTAAACAAGAAATCTCAGATTACAAAGCATAACCAGAGAACCAGAGTGTTCATTAAAACTTTACAAATCGGGAGCTCTTCTCTACCATCGACCATGACAAAATATCAAAATTAACTATTTATACTCAGAACTACTATCTCTCTTCAGAACGAGTTCTGGTCATCGCATTTAAGGCTTGGCGTCTGCATCTTCCTCTGTCAGATTGCACTTGCATTCTCTTGTCAAACGCAAGATCATATCAGTATGGGATTTACAAGAAAATCCATGGCAGGGGAACTTTCGGCTGACAGTCTGCCCTCCACGGCCAGATTTTCCAAGCTTTCCATTTATGTGGTGAAACGAGGTTTCAACCACCTTCCCCATTTTCATTAACTACTTTCATCGAGATCAGGGTGAGGCCTAACACCCATGAATGTTCCAAGTGAGCTCACAACTCCTTCGAGTCAATTCTGGCACCTTGAGGCCACGCAGATATTTCTCTGTGACCAACTCGGGAGCTTTGATCTTTTGTGCAACTCCTTTTCCTTTGCCCACGCGACCTCGGGCCACGACCCCATGCTTATCCCATATGAAATTTTGGGCTTTTGCACTTCGATAGTTTTCTCTCCCCTTGATTTCAAAATCCCGATGCTCGAAATCGCGAAACTGCCCCTCTGGATCAACGGTCGGATTTGCTTTGAAACTGACGGCCAGGATAATCTCTTCGAACAACCTTAGCCGCCCGTTGCTTAATAGATGCCTACCCCTCTTTATGGCCCTGCTTCCATATGACCGCGGGCTATGATCGTGGGCCCAACTCTCAGGCACATCGCGATTTCGCGTTTTGCGAACTCACGCTGTGCTCCATGCTCAAACCCCCGAGTCGTGAAATCCCAATGTCTTGGATTAGACACCACACGTCCCCTTTGATGGGATGACCCAGATGGATATCGACATTTTGGGAACTTGGGCCATTGGCATTTCGGGACTCGGGATATCTGGACCTCTCACTCGATTTTCCCCGAAATTACTTTCTCTGCGGCTCGGATCTGGCGCCACGCGTCCTGCTAGATCAGACGGCTCCTGCTGATTTCGGGTTTCGGGGATTCGTATCTTTGACAAACAACTTCAACAAATTTTTGAATTCCTGATTCCTGCACTTATAACTTGTCGTTGATCTCTGAACTTCGAAATGAAATTTTCTCCGCCAAACTAAACTTGCTCGCTCGCTTGATTCAAGTCCATATCATACCACTTTAATTTTTGTGTTTGTGCTTATGGTTGTGGCCTATGTAAACAAATAGTTGGATGATTGGCTGAGGACTAGGGAATGCAAAAGGATCAGCGACAGAGACAAGGAGACAGAAACGATCGACCTCAGAAAAAATAGAAAGACTTAGGGCCAATACCTCTCAGGCAGACAAAAGAAGAAAACTGTAAGCCGAAAGGAAAAACCTTACGATTGGGTCTACAAAAGGAGGAGAAACAGGAAAAAATACAAAATTAGGTAGAAACCACAAACTCCTAAGGCTTTGAAAAGATTATATGATAACGTTTGGCTCCACAAGGGATGCAATGCTCCCTGCGAGCTGCCAAGAACAAGTAGTTCTAGTGTCTTAGCTATGGGTTATGAAGTCTCCTATTAAAAACAAAATAAACATAAAACAGGATTGATATTTACAATGATAGGAAGCCGACTGCATCTTTAAAAAAAAAAACTTTTTCAGGAAGTGCCCATTTACAGGGCTGCCAAAAATAGCGTTACCCTCCAAATTCTGCAACCTGTAAGTATTATTTGAAAGTGTCTCTGAAATTTTGACGGGTCCAATCCAAGGGGCTTCAAATTTACCATGCTTTCCCTTGTCCTGTCTGGGTGCATCCCATTTGAGTATTAGATCTCCCAGCTGGAAACCTTTTTCTTTGCTCTTCTTGTCAAACAATTGCTTGATCTTCTGTTGATGGTCATGTGCCCTATCCAACATCTTTTCTCTGGTTTCCTGCACTTCTTCCAGTTGTAATATTCTCCTGACCATGTCATTAGGTTCTCCCTGGTAGTCTTGGAAAAAAATTTCCACCGACAAGGAGAGCTGAGAAGGAAAAATGGCCTCAACTCCATACACAAGTTGAAAAGGAGAGGCTCCAAGAGACCTCTTTGTTGTCACTCTATCAACCCATAGAACAAACTTGAGCTTTGAATCCCATGCTTTCTTGTTGTCATCTAACAACCTTTTGATAATATTTATAAGGATCTTGTTAGAGGATTCTGCCAATCCATTCCCTTGGGGGTAGTAGGAGGTTGAGTGAATCAATGAAATTCCAAACCGCTCACAAAACTAGATTAATGGCTCGGCCTTGAAGGATGTAGCATTATCAGTGACGATCCTTTTTGGACAACCAAACCTTGTTATAATATCTTCAAGAAAACCAAGGATTGCTTTGTGAGAAGCACTCCTTGTGGGGACAAATTCTATCCATTTGGTGAAGTAATCGATGACAGTCAAGATCCATCTATGCTGACCACTCGAAGGAGGATGAATCTCCTCGATAAAGTCTAGGCCCCACTGCTGAAAGAGTCCTGGAGCTGCCACATGATTCAATGATAGAGACTTGAGTTGCTGCTTCCCAGAGAATTTTTGGCATTTGATGCAAGCCCTGATTTTCGCACAGACATCATTGAATATAGTAGACTAGAAGTACCCAGCCCTGAGAATCTTGTAGGCTGTGGTTCTCCAAAAATGATGTCCCCCACACATGCTATCATGAAAATAAAAAATAATTTTTTGGGCCTCCTGTGGGTCTAAACATCTCAGAAGAACACCCAGAGGGTCTCTCCAATACAAGACCTGGTCGATAAGGCAATATCTAATCGCTTTGAGCTTTAAAGCTCTCGCCTTGCTTTTTCCCACATCATCAGGGGGCCTTAACTCTTGCAGAAAATATATAATGCCTTTGTAACAAGCACATTCTGCCAATGGAGGGTTGTCTTGAGGGCCTTTATCAAACAATTTAGCCTAATGATTTTCTGAACGAGCGTTGATGAAGTTAACCTCCAAATCTTTACAATTAGATTTAGCCAACAGCTTGACTAAACCCTGGCCTTTAACTAGCTTGGTGGGTTTTATTTCTAGATCAAATTCAAGGATTCTGGCAATCCACTTGCTCCTTCTCCTGTCTATGTTAGGCTGAATGAGAATGTCCTTCACAGAAGATGAAGGAACATGTGCAATGATTTTTGAATGCAGAACACAGACTTTGAAAGCTTTAATATCTTTCACCAAGGCATAAGCCTTCTTCTCCATGATGTCATATCTGACCTCTACGTCTCTTAGCGCTCTACTGAAAAAGGAAATAGGATGCTCAAGCCTTGCATCATTCTTTTGTAGTAAGACAACGACCACTGTATCAAATGAAGCAAAGGAAAAAATCAGAAAATCCTTGGAATAATCAGGACTGAGTAGCACAGGTGCTTCAGTCAGTTCCTTTTTAATTTGATTGAAGGATTCTCTGGATTCAACAGTCCATTTTACTTTGTTCCCCTTCCTGATCATGGATGTGATATGCTTTACCAGTTCAAAAAAAATTGGAACAAATCTTCTCAGAAAATTGATTTTGCCCAGGAAGGACTGAACTTCCTTCTTGGATCTGGGAAGGACTAAACTTCCTTCGTGGATCTAGGAAGTGACAAGGTTTGAATAGCTTCCACCCTACTTGAATTGTTCCTGACCCCCTCAGCTGATACGATGTGTCTCAACAATTTTCCTTCCTGCATGGAAAATAAAGACTTCTTGGGATTTAGGGAGAGACCAAACCTTCTGCATTTCGAGAAGACCTTTCTCAGATGTTGACAATGTTCTTTATCAGATTTGGAGAAGACTGTTATGTCATCCAGATAGATGACCACAAATTTTTCTATTTCTCCAATGAAGGCGATGTCCATGGCTCGTTGGAAGGTTGCTCCTGTGTTCATCAATCCAAAGGGAATTTTGGCATACATGAATGTGCCCCAAGGAGTGGTGAAGGTTGTCTTTTCTTTGTCTTCAAGCAAGACAAAGATCTGATTGTAGCCAGAAAAGCCATCAATCATGGAGATCATGGATGTGCCTGTCACCCTTTGCAACATGTGTTCCATCTTTGGCAAAGGGTAATTGTCCTTCTTAGAGATTCTGTTCAGATTCTTGAAATCAACACAAAGTCTGATTTCTCTGCTCTTTTTCCTTACCGGGACCAAGTTGGCCACCCATTCAGAGTATCTCAGAGTGACAATGATTTGGGCGTCCAACAACTTATTTACCTCCCTTTCCATAATAGGCAGCAGCATAGGATTTATTTGTCTTAATTTATGCCTAAATGGTTTGGCCTCCTCTATCAATGGGATCTTATGCTTAATGACGGTTGTGTCTTATGTTCTGAGGTCTTCATAGGTCCAGGCAAACACATCAGCAAATTCTTTTAATAGCTCAGTATACTCGACTCTTTTCTCCCTTGACAGGATGCTTGACAACTTGACGAACTTTGGATCATCTTCTGTACCAATATTGCATTCAGCTACATCAGCATCCTCAGTTGGGCCTTTAAACTTTACTGCCACGTAGTTCCCATCGAACAATCTTTCTAATAGAACTAGTCCTCTGGGAATGTGGTTGTTAGGCAGCTGAACAATATGGTGATTATCAATTTTATTTAGAAATACATCAGCATGAGGGTCACCTTCGGGATCATGATCCTCATCAATGTGCAATGCAGAGAACTCATCTCTCAAG
Organism: Picea mariana; assembly: GCA_032191745.1. Lineage (NCBI taxonomy): Eukaryota > Viridiplantae > Streptophyta > Pinopsida > Pinales > Pinaceae > Picea > Picea mariana. The sequence goes on from JASDQU010241262.1 coordinate 173,468, forward strand.
AAATTTTCTGATCTCAAGATCATCCTCAAACACCTTCCAATACTTGATATTGTCAGGTACAAAGGGCCTATATCTTATCTCAACATCATACCTGAGTTTAGGTGGCAGAGGGACTCTGAAATTGCTTGTTGATATAGAGAAAGAGTCATCCATGACATTCTCTTCTCTTGGAATAAATGAAATGTTGAAAGACGAGAAAAAACTGTCCACCAGATCCCAGACTTCATTTCTATATGATCTCAGTCGAGGGTGTTTGGCCTGATAAATATTTTTAATCTGCTAGACAATCAAATCAGCATCCCCGAAAACTGATATCTCTTCAATTCCCATGTCTTTTGTAGCCCTCAAACCCAAAATAAGAGCTTCATATTCTGCCACATTATTGGTAGTTTCAAATTCTAACTTGAATGACAGAGATATAATTTCTTGAATAGGAGAGACAAGGACCACTCCAGCTCCAACACCTTCTCTAGAAGAGGCTCCGTCGAAGAACATTTTCCACACATAGGTAATCAGAGGAGAATCTTTACAGAGGGTAAGGGACTGCTTTCTGATTTCAAGAGGGGCTTTGGGAGCATCAGTGAGCTGTAACAAGTTGGATCCCAAATCAACATCAAGGGAAAAAATAGGGTGATTGGTGGGGTCTGCTTCATCACTAATGATATAGGCCAACTGAGCTTCTATATACAGTCTTCTATGTTCCCCCCCAAATACAGGAATGGTAGCATATGTGAGGTCCATATGAAATGTTCCTCCAAGCCTTTTTATCCAAGATCTCGACAAAAGCATGCCAAACTTGGGAGGAACATCATCTACCATGATGTCCATGACCACACTTTTCATGGGAAAATGGAACAAGGTCACAACTAGATATTTAATGACCCCAAGACATTGCACTTTCCTAGAGTCAAAGGAATATAAGTCATGATAAGCCTTTGTGATTTCTAGTCCCAGTTCTTCCATAACAGTTTTGGGCATGAGATTATGAGAGACCCCTGAATCCATTAGACAATTATGCAATACCTTGTCATGTATGTTCAGTGATGTGTAGAAGGGAGGGGATGAATCATCTCTATCTTCTACCATGGGACCTAAGATGACTGTTGGCTTCTCATCTTGCAAATTTATTGAGTCTGAGGGATGATACAAAGGTTCAGGCAACAACAATTTAGATAGGGATATCTTAAAGTCTCCATGCTTGACTAGCTCTGAAAGGGGTACCGGGATCCTAATATTCTGAATTTCATGCTCAAATTTAAAGTAGGAGGGGGGCTTCAAAACTTCCTTTACCTCTGGGATAGGACCTTTGGCTACTGGTGGGGGATTTCGTTCTTTCTTTTCCCTACTATTGTTTGTTGCATCTTTGGAGGGCTTGTCTGCTCTGGGAGGCTGATTAGGGATGTTAGACTTCCCATATCTCTTCTTAGACCTGAGGTTGTATCTATTTGGGTTGTCGGTGGCCTTATCCCCCTTACTCAGCTCATTTAATTGAATGTCCATGAGAGACTCCTCACATGTTGATTTAGTTAAGTGAGGAGAAGGAGATGTTTCTTGAAGATAGTGGATATATGGGCCAAGGTCTTCCTCCTCCCCATAATCATCTGCAACAAGGTTGTTTTGAAGAGGGGTATGAATTTTCTGATCATCCCTATCTCTGTTTCGATGTTCTCTTTGTATAATCTGAGGAGCATTGTTTCTCGGCCTCCTGAAGTTGCCTCTGTTATCAACATTTTGAGGATTTATGTATGTCTGCTTCCCCTCTAGTTCCAACCTTTCCATTCTAGATGAAAGTGATTTTAGTAGCTTGGTTACTTCGTCCATTTGAGGGGGGAAGGCAGAGGAACTGGAGGTTGAGGTTTCAACTCTTCCCCTTCATTTGTCTCTGTCAGCCTTGTTTTTGAGTCGGTGAACTGCCAATACATTAGACTCTACTTCTCGGGTTGAATCTTGCATATGAGCCAAGGAGGTAGCTCTTCTCTCTCTTAACAGGAGGCAGAAGTCAAGGTCAAAAGCACTAGCATAGGTAATTTTGGCAGAGGCTTCTGTAGGCTTTATCTCAGCAGGGATCTTATTGTACATTTTGTTGAATCTTTTGGAGAAGTCAGAGACAAACTCTCCCTCTTTTCTCTTTAGGGACCCAAACTCTATGATATAATACATGAAGTCTTTTTTATCCCCCCACTGTCTCAAGAAGATATCATCTAAAGCATCGATCCCATCAATGGATCCAGGGGTCAGGGCCCTGAACCACTTTCTGGCTTCTCCATCGATATCGTGGACAAAAATCCTCATCCACACATATTCATCTATTATGACATAGTTATCAGCATAACTATAGAAAGTTGCAAGGTGCTCTTCTGTGGTAATATCTCCCTCTCCTGTAAACTTGGGAAACTGCTTAAGGTAGCCACCGGCTGGGAGGGCATTAAGAGGTTGAGGAAAAACGAGAGGGGTGTATCTGGCAGCTACTATAGCATCCATTCTATTTCTGGGGGGATTAGCTCCTGCCATAGGGATGATAGATGGAGGAGAACTAGGGGGGGAATGGGTTCGAATAGGGGAGACTGGGACTGAGCTTCCGGGAGGAAAGGGAAACAACAAAGGATTTGAAGAAAATGCTACAGGGCTAGAGGGAACAGAGGTTTCCCTTTCTTCAAAATCCATAACTCTAACAGGAGGAGGGGTAATAAAACCTGGAGTGGGAAAATCTTTCGAGGTCTGGGGTCTAGACCAAGGTACAACATCAGGGGAAATAGGAGTGACAAGGATTTCTCCTTCCAATCCAAAACCAGGAGGAGAAAACTCAACAGGAACACTCCCAAACTTTAAACTTTGGGAAACTCCAACAGACGGTATAATAGGAAAACGAGAAGCAGATATCAGAGTTTCTAAAGGAGGACAGTGAAAATCATCAGAAATACCTGGTTCAACTGCAAAAGTACCTTCTCGAGGGGCCTTTCCCTTTCTGATAATTTTCTTTGGGTCAACTTTAGGTATTGCTAGAGGCAACTGTGGAGTAGACCTCGTGTGTTTGCCTCTAGAAGCCACAGGTGAACCAGTGGAGTCGCCAGTGGATTCGCATCAATGGAGTCACCACAGTGGAGTCGCCAGGTGCACAACTGCAATCTTAGATGTACTAAGTTCTGATGCACCTTCCGAACTAGTAAGCTTTGTCGTTCAATCCCAAGAAAAATCTTTAATTTCATCCACGACAACAGCTCCATAAATGTTAGCACCAGAAGTCACCTCTGGATTGCGACAGAGGTAAGCCCAATACCCATTAGTTTTTTGTCACAGGTTGGTTATACGAGGGTCAAATGGGCGTAGTCTCAAGAAAATATCGTCGTAACTCAGAAAAACTGGACTGATATGGACAAGTAGGTGAGGTCTTGGTTTAATTTCAGTCAGTAGGTTGTAGTAAAGGTGACTAGGAGAAAGAATTTGGCAAGAAAATGTAGAGGTCTGCCGAAGACATCAGGTCTTCCAGTAGCCCAGGAGGAAAAACTTGGACACAAGATCTTCTCGAATTCAAGTCTCAAAGGAAATGAAAGAAATTATAACAACACTATGATCAAACTTTCATCATAATGCAGTCACAATAATTCAAGTGAATCAGTCAATCATGAACTCTTTCAGTGTCATAGGAAAACAAGAGGGAGCAAGAAAGTTGACTGTCATTAAACAAGAAATCTCAAATTACAAAGCATAACCAAAGAACCAGAGTGTTCATTAAAACTTTACAAATCGGGAGCTCTGCTCTACCATCGACCATGACAAAATATCAAAACTAACTATTTATACTCAGAACTACTATCTCTCTTCAGAAGCGCGTTATGTTCAATGCATTCAAGGCTTGGCATCTACATTTTCCTCTATCAGATTGCACTTGCATTCTCTTGTTAGATGCAAGATTAGATCAATATGGGCTTTACAAGAAAATCCATGGCAGGTGAACTTTCGACTGACAGTCTGCCCTCCACGACCAGATTTTCCATGCTTTCCATTTATGTGGTGAAACAAGGTTTCAACCACCTTCCCCATTTTCATTAAATACTTTCATCGGGCTCAGGGCGAGGCTTGACACCCATGAATTTTCCAGGTGAGCTCACGACTCCTTCAAGTCAATTCTGGCGCCTCGAGGCCACACAGATCTTTCTCTGTGACCAACTCGGGCGCTTTGATCTTTTGCGTAGCTCCTTTTCCTTTTCCCACGTGACCTCGGGCCATGACCCCGTGCTTATCCCATATGAAATTCCGGGCTTTCTCACTTCGAGAGTTTTCACTCCCCTTGATTTCAAAATCCCGATGCTTGAAATCGCGAAACTGCCCCTCTGGATCAACAATCAGATTTTCTTTGAAACTGACGGCCAGGATCATCTCTTCGAACAAACTTAGACACCCACTACTTAATAGGTGCCTACCTCTGTTTATGGCCCTGCTTCCATATGACAGTGGGTTGTGATCATGAGCCCAACTCTTAAGCGCGTCGTGATTTTGCATTTCGCAAACTGACGTTGTGCTCCATGCTCAAACCCCCGAGTCATGACATCATGATGTCTTGGATCAGACACCACGTGTACCCTTTGATCGGACAGCCTAGATGGATATCGACATTTCTGGACCTTGGGCCATCGGCATTTCAGGACTCGGGATATTGGGACCTCTCACTTGAGTTTTCCCTAAATGACTTTCTCCACGGCTCGGATCTGGCACCACGCGTCCTGCTGGATCAGACGGCTCCTGTTGATTTCGGGTTTCAGGGATTCGGATATTTGAGAAGCAACTTCAACAACTTTCCAAATTCCATATTCCTACGCTTATAACTTGCCACTGATCTCTGAACTTCGAAATTAAATTTTCTCCGACAAACTGAACTTGCTCGCTCGCTTGATTCAAGTCCATATCAGACCACTTTAAATGTTGTGTTTGTGCTTATGGATGCGGCCTCTATAAACAAATACTTGGATGACTGGCTAAGGGATAGGGAATGCAAAAGGATCAGCGACAGAGACAAGGAGATAGAAGCGATCGACCTTAGAAAAAACAAAAAGACTTAGGGCCGACACCTCTAAGGCAGACAAAAGAAGAAAACTATAAGCCGAAAGGAAAAACCTTACGATTGGGTCTGCAAAAGGAGGAGAGACAGGAAAAAATACACACTTAGGTAGAAACCATAAACTCCTAAGTCTTTGACAAGATTATGTGATAACAAGAAGGATCATAGTCCAACAGATATAGCAGTGGTGGAGTTGTTGAGATCAGTCTCCAAGTGGGATATTTTTGGTTGTGGAGCCCGATTATCTTCCTAATTCATAGGTATTTATTTTTAGCCATGTTTATACCCCATGAATACTGTACACCCCTCCACGCAGTGGGGGATTTCCCCCCATATGGGGTCTGGGGGGCTCATCCCCCCAACTAGGGGGTTCGGGGGCGAAGCCCCCGAAGGAAATATTGCCTTGTAAATGTATATTGTAATTTCATAGTAAATCTAGACCATTCATTATAAGGTCGCATATATTACGGTAGAAGTTATGTTAGGGTTTTTTTCCCTAGAAGGAAACCCTCTTTTATGAGGGAAATCTATTGTAGCTATGAATCATTGCGAATATTGTATTCTGGAAGAGGACACTATGAGAGAAAGAAGAGGAAGTTACAATGAGTCTATTGTAGGTTGTGTTGAAATAATGTAACTGCGAAGAGCATTCTTATTATTATTGGATTAAATCCCCATTGCGGATTAATCATGTCATTGTTATTATTATTGTTATTGGATTAATCCCGTGGATTAATCATGTCGATAATTGTATAAGGACCAAATCCCCTTTTGTGGATTGGTCATCAGACAATTACAAAGGGCAGAATAAGAA
>JASDQU010241262.1:179357-192804 GCA_032191745.1 Picea mariana
ACGAGCCAGCCTATTATGTTCATGGGTACCTAGTAGTATGACATTGCCATTATCTGGTTACCACGCCAGGGCAGTGACCTTTGGTTGCATGGCCAAGGGAAAGGGGGTCTCATCACGAGCCAACCTTATCATCTCTGTGAAAGTGATTGTGGGTAACACTGTCAGCTCTGGTCACCACGCCAAGGCAGTGTCCTCTAGTTAGTCCTTGAAATAAAAAAGGAAGAAAGCAAATAAACAAAATAAAAGAATAAAGGCAATAAAGGGCTTGGAAAGAATTGCATCCATGACGGGTACAGCTTGCCTTCTACAAAGGCACCCACAGGTAATATCATGCATCCCTGTCTTTCACTCTACCCGTATGTCTGGACATCCATTGACCATATCACCTCGTTTTACATGGCTTGGATGATACCCCTTGGAGACTTTCCTTTCCTTATGGATACTAGCCCAATAGGGTATTTTGTCTTTTTCTTCGGCTTTGTATTGTAGGTCTTTGTAATATCTTTGAGATATTGAATGATATATCAAGGTTTTATGCATATGTTTGATAACATTAATGATGAAACATGATTGACATTGCTATGATCCATGTGACTAATGAGCCCATGGAGGGTGAAGTTTTTGATGTGCAGGATCATGCTTGACGGACAGGTACCAGTTGGACCGGTACACATGGGGAGATGATTAGTTTGGACCTCCATGGGGCTGAAGAGCCCATCAGATGGTTGATGGGACCCCATCAGGGGCAAAGACAGGACAATGCTTGATTGAGCTTTTGCACCTGATAAGAAGAGGGATGTTTCATCTGGGACACTTTGGCTGAGTCCAGCCCAAGGGGGTTGACCCACTTCAGGTGGAACGCCTCCTTTGATGGCCTAGGACGTCACCTAGGAGCCATTGACGTCATCTTGAGAGTGTGGCATTCTGACAGGGAAGATGGCACGTGTGGCGGGGTTTGGAGGCCCAAAGAGGGCCAAAGTTTGTCATTTGTGTTGCATTTTGCCCTAAAAAGGGCTAACGTCTCCCTCAGTAGGGCTTTATGTCTTGATTATGCTCATTTAGGGCTTTGATTTAACAATTTAATGTAAAAACAATATGATTTTGGTTTGTAGCCTTGTCGGCTATTTTTAATGACCTAATTTTAATTAGAGGTCATGATACAGTATATATTGAGGAGTTTTCCCTTCATTTTGACATAACACACAACTCACTCTCTTGTGAGGTCTGATTTTTGCACCCTAGTTTGGGTATTTGGTCTTTTATATGAGGCGCACTTGTTGGAGGAAGGATTTTCTTGGCATATTTGGCATTTCTCTTGAAGGAAGGTTTACAACTAGGGTTTGCATTTCATTTCTTCATGATATGTAAGTGTATTTTTTGCAAAACTTCTTAATTGAATGGTTGTAGGTTTGTATTCTTGCATTTATTATAAATTTGCTGATTTAAAAACCCTAGGTGACAAGCACACAAGTAGGTCCTTGTTTCATGTCCCCTAAAAGAGAAATATTCAGCCATTGAAGAAGGAAGGAAGAGCCTAGCCTTTGCTACACTCTTTTCACTTTTTCCCTTGTGCTAGCTGTGATTTTTAAAGGTTAAGAAGGAAGGGACGTCCCAGGCCTAGGTTATCTACACCTAGGGCCGTCCATCTTCTAGGGTTTGGTGATAGAGCCTTGCCATTGCAACACTCTCCCTCACCTCATTCTCTTGTTTTAACTTATCCTTTATGCTAGCTGTTTTGCCAAGTTTGACCTAAGGAAGAGGGAAAGAGCATGAGGCCTTTCTTAAGAAACACCGAAGTGAGCCTCTTTCCCCTAGGGTTTTGATTCTAGGGCCCTGCCATTGCAGCACTTTAGAACCCTTCCCTCTTGTCCTTAGCCTTTTATCCCTTCAAATTTGTGTCCTCTCCTTAACTGACTCCATCTACCCTGAGGCACTGATCTTAAATCCACAACGTTGAAGTGATAGTGCTCAAACAACCTCTTAAAACTTTTAAATTTGAAACCCTAACTAACTAGCTAACCCTAACTAGGTTGACGTCATACTTGGTTATTCCATCTTGACACAACACCTTTTGATGATAAGCAATTAGATGATGGTTGAAAGCATTTATTGAGTAAAATATTGATTAGATACATTGTTGGCTACATCATCTCAATAGTTATTGATGAATTGATACTTTTCCACTGCTATATTGATAAACGTTGACCTCATTGATATCTGTTGTTTAATTGCTTACATAAATATATCAGATAGTTACATGAAGTACCAACCCTCTGAATTATAGCCTTCATATATTATTTTACTATTGTCTTGTTTCGGGTAGGTGTTCTCATTTGGGCATACACTTCTTTATTGGCTGATTAGCTGGACTATCTGACCTTGGTGGTAACCTGTGAAAATGAACTTTTGCTTTGACCTTTATACTTTGGCCTCTTCAAAACCCAGGTTACCGGGGATGTCTCCCTTGGGCTAACGTCCCTAAATAGAAATAACCTCCCCAATGTGGTGACATTGGGTGGGGTAGGTTCCTATTACGCCAGTTTGGCCTCTATCCTCTAGCCGTTGAACCTAGCTACAAACTGTGCGATAATAGGTGGCAGTCAATAATCATGGTCTATTCAATTAGATTATTTGATGATAATATTTGTAAGTTTTAAACCTTTATAAGTGAAGCAATGAATACAAATTCTTAAGGAAAACAAAAAGTAAACAACGACCTATACACACAATACACAAATCTACCATAGAAACCATTAACTAGGAAAACCAACAAAGCTAGAGCTACACCTTTGTCTTCTTCATTGTATTAACTTCATTTTTCACAATACAATATTTAGTTATTATGCAATATCCAAAACTCTAATCCACCAAATCATATTAGATTACAACCCTACTCCCTTAACTAGGATTAGATTACAATGGGCTCATGGATGAGTGCATAGTCTTCATGCTACAACTAATGCCTCATGCATGAATGCATAGTCTACATGCAAAGAATATAAATCTTCTCCAATATTCTCCCACTTGTTGTTTTGTTTTCAAAATAGCAAGGGCCAGGATTTATAACATCACATATTCAAGGCAGTAATGCACATTGATTATCTACATCGAGATAACTTCTCAATACTAGTATACTTTGTCAATGAGTTTGCAACAATCTTCAAGGTATCAACCTTCTCCAAAAACACTTTATTTTATTCAACCATGTCTCTAACAAAATGGTACTGCAAATCAATATGCTTAGTCTTAGAATGATAAGCAAGGTTCTATGCCAGAAAAGTTGCACTTGACCTACCATAACCTATCCTCACTTATTTTGAAATAAAACCAACACCTGGACACAATATTTGGAACCATACAACTTCCTTACTTCCATGTACTTGAATTCAACAGTTGAAAATGCAATTATGACCTACCTCTTGCTCGTCCAACTGATTTCTCCACCAAATATGTTAAAAACATAAGCACTTGTAAATATTTTGTGGTCAATATATGCAACCCAATTTCCATCAACAAAGCCCTATTCATCTATATCTCTATGAGGTCTAAGTATTTCTTGGTAGGAGATGGCATCACATGAAGGGCCACACAAATATCTAAAGATCCTCTTTACTATTTTCTAATGTTCCTTCCCTATTTTCGACATATACTCAAGCTAAAAACTCCCATTACATGGGTAATGTCTTTTCTAGTACAAAGTATATCATAACTCAGAATTGTAATAGCACTATCATAGGGAACATGGGAAATGTCCTCTACCTCTTTTTATGTCTCCAGAAACTGATCTACAGATAAATTTACACCTATAGGAATATGGACCTTAACTAGTTACATTCCTACATATTAAATCTATACAATATTGTTTCAACATATTTCCTCTGATTCAACTAGAGTTTCTTGTATTCCCGATCTCTTTCAATTTCCATGCCCAAAATAAACTTTGTAGAACCAATATATTTCATATCAAATTCATAAAACAATTGAGTTTTGACATCCTTGATGATTTCCTTATTGTTTCTAGTTAGCAACATATCATCAACACACAAGACCACATAAATAAAATGATCACCAACCATCTTGGAATACATGCAATGATCATGTTTTCTTTTTGAAAAACCAATTCCTTATATATAAGTATCAAAATTTTGATACCACATTCTTAGATATTATTTTAATACATATATCATTTTTCATATGCAAACCATCTCCTTCTTTCCATTCATTGATTGTTTTTTGGTTGTTTCATGGAGATTTCTTCTCCAAAATCCATGTTGGAATGTTTTATTCACATTCATATGTTCTACTTTAATATAAAATAACAAAAATAATAGACAAAAGAAATATAATAGAAATTAATTTAGAAACAAGACGAAAAAATTCACCAAAATCAATTTCGTTCACTTGGGAATATCCCTTTGCTACTGGGCAAGCTTTGGACTTCTCCACTTTACCTTCTGCATTCAACTTCTCTTTGAACACCCATTCTCCACCAATAGGTTTTCTTCCATCTTGCAACTTAACTAGATCCCAATCCTCATTTTTATCCGAGGCATCAATTTCTTCGACCATGGTCTTCTTCCATAGTTTCCTATCCTCTAAATCCATAGCCTCCCTAATATTTCTAGTTCCATGATCAGTGATAGATAGAACAAAACTAAAATAAAATTAGGTGGGGAAAACCTTTCTCGAATTGATCTCCTAAAGAAAAGAGTCTGAGGTTCTTTCTCTTCTTTTTCATTTTCTTTTGTTGAGTCTGTTTCTTCTCCCTCCAACTCAAAATCTATTGTCTCTAGTTCTTCTTCCCTTTCTTGGACTTGATGTTCAAGAACAATTTTAATCTCTCTAAATACTACATCTCAACTGTAAATGGTATTCTTTGCTACTGAGTTCCAAAGCTTGTAATTGATATGAAACAAATTCCCCAAATTACATAAAAATAGAAAGAATAAACAACTCCACACCTTTAGAATTATAGAGAGTCAATGAATAAGAAACCACTTCAAGGGGGAAACCTCCCTTTACAATATATCTAATGCATAAGACAAGATGCATATACACATGAATCTCCTTTATTATAAATAGGAGATAAATTGAGCATGATGTAACCTACCACTAAACCAACCTAACAATAACTAATACACTAATAATGAATAAGGGTTAGGGCCTTATCATAGCCCCCCTATTTAAAAAAGATTTTCCCTCAAGGGCATTTCTTCATCAATTGCTCATTTTCCCATGTAGCTTTTTCTGGAGGCATATTCTTCCACTTGTTTAGGTACTCCATAATGGTTTTATTATGAAGAGAGAGAACCTTGACCTATAACTTTTTTCAGTTCAAGAATTAACTTCCCTTCTTCATGTAATTTTGGAAGTTTTGTCTGCATGGGTACAGTTTGTCCCATAACCGTTTTTAGGCAAGATACATGAAAATTCTTATGAATGCGAGAAGAAGGAAAATCTAATTCATAATCCATTTCTCCAATCCTGTGAAGAATCTTGTAGGGTCCATAAAATTTGAATCCAATTTATAATTCTTCTTTTGTTTGAGAGTAGATTTCTTATAAGTTTGTAGTCTCAAAAGTACCCAATCACCATCCTAAAATTGTCTTTCACTTCAATGTTGATATGCTTGCTGCTTCATCCTAGCCTGTTGGTTGTGGAGCCTGATTATCTTCATGATTCATAGGTCTTTGTTTTCAGCCATGTTTATACCCCATGTATACTATACGCCGCGAAATATTGTACACCCCTCCATGCAGGGGGGTTGCAGAGGGGGCTTGCCCCCCTTGTGGGGTCTGGGGGCAAGCCGACCCTTGGCGGGGGTTCAGGGGCGAAGCTCCCAAAGGGAAAATTGCCTTGTAAATGTATATTATAATTTCATTGTAAATATGGAATTCATTATAAGGTCGCATATCTTATGATAGAAGTTATGTTAGGGTTTTTTCTCCCTAGAAGGAAACCCTCTTTTATGAGGGTAATGTATTGCGGCTACGAATCATTGCGAATATTGTATTCCGAGAGAGGAGATTGTGAGAGAAAGAAGAGGAAGTTACAACGGGTGTGTTGTAGGTTGTATCCCTTCATTTGCTGGACAATATAAAGGAAGGACCTGACAATTGCTTTGGTGGACATAGCCCACACTGGGTGAATCACACATATATATGTGTCTCTATTGTATGGTGTATCTTCTGTGTTTTATTTCCTCATTTTTTTTAATTTTATTTCTCCATGATCCTGTTTTTCTAACAACTGGTATTAGAGCGAAATGTAACTTGCAAGAAAAGAGGGTTCCTAGTTCGAGTGTGAGAAATGGAGGAAGATGGAAAGTTTAGGGTCGAGAAATTTAACGACAAAAACTACTAGTTATGGAAGGATGTAGATGATAGATTATTTATATCAGAAGAATCTATTCCTACCATTGGGTGGAATAGAAAAGAAGTTGATGGCCATGAAGGATGAATAATGGGAGGTTATTGATAGAAAGACACTAGGAACGATACGATTGAGCTTGCCAACATTAGTGGCTTTCAATATTTCAAAAGAAAAGTCAATGAAGGAGCTAATGGATGCATTGGCTAAACTGTATGAAAAAACCTCGACATCTAATAAGGTATTTCTAATGAAGAGATTATTTGATATGAAGATGTCAGAAGGTGGGTTTGTTGCATATCATTTAAATGAATTTAATATGGTTACTAATCAACTAAGTTCAATAAAAGTGGACTTTGATGATGATATCAAGGCTCTTCTAATCTTGTTCTCATTTCCATAAAGTTGGAACGGCTTGGTCATGGATGTAAGTAACTATGTCTATGGTTCAAACACTTTAAAATTTGATGATTTTGTTGGTGTTATCCTTAATGAGGAAATGTGACGGAAAAGCACAGGTGAGACATCAGGTAATGCATTAAACATGGAGAATAGGGGAAGACAAAAGGATAGAGGAAAGGGTTTGGGGAACTGTGGGAATTCTAGGAAGGGCAGATCCAAATCTAGACTGGGAAAGATAGAGTGTTGGAATTGTGGGAAGAAAGGATATCTGAAGAAAGACTGCAAAGCTCCAAAGAAACAAAGAGATGAACAACATGAGAAAAATCAGGAAGCAAATGTAACATGTGATGTGTTACAAGATGTTTTGATTATTTCTTTAGATAATATTTTTGAGTCTTGTGTAGTAGCTTCAAGGGATTCATTTCATGCCACACCCCATAGGAAACATTTTCTATATTATGTTCAAGGTGATTTTGGACAAGTTCATTCGGGTGATGATACACCATGAAAAATTGTTACAATGGGAAAAGTAAAAATAAAGAAAAAGAATGGAAACCAATGGTTGTTCAAAGAGGTAAGACATGTTCTAGATCTAAGAAAAAATCTAATTTCAATAGGGAATTTGGAAAGTGAAGGTTGTATATCCATATTTACATATAAGGTGTGGAAGGTCATCAAAGGATCACTGGTGATAGCAAAATGAGAGAAGGTAGGTACAATGTACTTATGTACTGGTAATACTGAATCTTCTATCTCTTTAGCTTTTACAGGAGTGGATACAACACTGTGGCATCATAGGCTTGGACACATGAGTGAGAAGGGGATGCAGATACTTCACAAAAGAAATTTGTTTCCAGATCTTAAAAAAATTGATTTGGATTTCTGTGAGCATTGCGTTTATGGAAAACATAATAGAGTCAGATTTCTCAAAGTCGAAAAACAAAACAAGAGTGAAAGGTTAGATCTTGTGCATACATATGTATGGGGACCAACTTAGGTATCATCTCTTGGTGGTTCTCATTATTATGTTACTTTTATTGATGATGCAACTAGAAAAACTTGGGTTTATAGCATTCGACAAAAAAATGATGTTTTTGATACTTTTAAGAAATGGAAAACTTTGGTTGAGAATAAGATAGAAAAAATGTTGAAGTATATCAGAACAAACAATGGATGTGAATATTGAAGCAAGGAGTTTGATGATTACTGTTCATACCATGGGATTCGTAGATAGAAGACAGTTCCAGGAACACCACAAGAAAATGGTGTGTCAGAAAGGATGAACATGACAATCATGGAGCATGCAAGGAGTATGAGACTGCATGCTGGTTTCCCCTTACATTTCTGGGCAGATGGTATAGATATTGTTGTTTAATTAATAAACATAGCACCTTCAATCTATTTGGATGGTATAATTCCAGATGAGGCATGGATATGTAAAAAGGTAAACTATTCTTTTTGAAGACTTCCGATTGTCAAGCATTTGTCCATCTTGATAAAGAAAATAGAACAAAGTTTGAGGCAAAATCCAAGAAGTGTACCTTTATTGGATACAATGTTAATGATTTTGGTTATCGCTTATGGGATTATGAAAATCACAAAATCATTAGAAGTATATATGTCATATTCAATGAGAAGGTCATGCACAAAGATCAGTTGCAGGGAAAGAAACATGGAAAAGTAAAACTAGAATAGACAGTGCTTGATGAGATCACTGAAAAACAAATTCCAAAGGTACTAGAAAATAAAAATGTACAACAATAGGAGCAACATGTACCTCAAACTCCTAAAAGTGTTGTTAGAATATATATCAAGTTAAGTAGAACCCTTGAACGATACTCTCTTTCATTGTATTATTTATTGTTGACTGATTCTGGTGAACCAGAATTTTATGAAGAGGAAATGCAGGTCGACACTAAAAAGAAGTGGGAGAAGGAAAGGAAAGAGGAAATGGATTCCCTGGTAAATAACTAGACTTTTGATTTGGTTCAGTTTCTTGTAGGAAAAAAGAGTATTGGAGAATAAATGGGTTTACAAGTTGAAGGAAGAAGATGGAGGCAAAAGGTGGTACAAGGCTAGACTTGTTGTAAAGGGGTTTGCACAAAAGAAAGGTATAGATTTTGATGAAATATTTTCTCTTGTTGTTAAAATGACTTCAATTAGGATTATTTTAAGTCTTGTGTAAGTAGAAGATTTACATCTTGAGCAGTTAGATGAAAAACCAACTTTTTCCATGGGGATTTGGAGGAAGATATTTATATGCAGCAACCACGGGGGTATCAGGTCAAAGGGAAGAAAAATTTGGTATGCAGGTTGAAGAAGAGCTTCTATGGCCTAAAACAAGCTCCAAGGAAGTGGTATTTGAAATTTGATAGGCTTATGACAGAACAAGGTTATAGTAGATGTCATTTTGATCATTGTGTTTATTTTAAAAAGATAGAAAATGGAAGCTATATTATCTTTCTATTGTAATATGCAGGATATAAATGTGCTTAAGAATAAATTAACTAATTAATTTGCGATGAAGTATTTGAGTGCTGCAAAGAAAATCCCTGGTATGAGAATAACAAGAGACAAGAAAAATTGCAAATTGACATTTTCTTAGGGTGAGTACATAGAGAAGGTGTTGGAGAAGTTTAGAATGCAAAATGAAAAACCATTTAGTGCACCTTTGGCTAGCCATTTCAAATTAACTACAGAAATGTGTCCCAAGACACAAGAGGAGATAGAATACATGTCCATGGTCCCTTATTCATCGACAATTGACAGCTTGATGTATGCAATGGTTTGCACAAGAGCGCATATTTCACATGCAATGGGATTCGTGAGAAGGTATATGAACAATTTAGGTAAAGAACATTGGGAGGTAGTAAAGTGGATTCTTAGTTATTTGAGAGGTACTTCTACTCATGCATTATATTTTGGAGGTTCAGACGCTGTTCTACATGGATATGTTGATTCGGATATGGCATGTGATAAAGATAGCAAGAGGAGAACCAAAGGGTATTTTTTACTGTGGGTGGAACAACAATAAGTTGGATTTCAAAACTGCAAAAGGTTGTTGCACTTTCAACAACAAAGGCAGAGTATGTCACTGCTACAGAGGCTAGTAAAGAGATGATTTTGTTATAGAGGTTTATGGAGGAATTGGGAAAGAAGCAAGAGAATAATAGGTTGTACTGTGATAGCGAGAGTGTCATTCATCTTGCAAAGAAATCAACGATCTGTCTTGGAAGATGGACATTTGAAGTTGGAAAAGATACACACTAGCCAGAATCTTGTAGACATGTTAGCAAAGGGAGTAACCAGGGAGAAACTGAGTTCTTGCTTTGTTTCAGTTGGTCTTCAAGCATGAAGGTGAAGATGAGAAATTTTCCAGGTCCAAGAAGTGTTAGAACCAGAAGTCACCTCTGGATTGCGACAGAGGTAAGCCCAATACCCATCAGTTTTATGTCACAGGTTGGTTATACGAGGGTCAAATGGGTGCAGTCTCAAGAAAATATCGTCTTAACTCAGAAAAAATGGAATGATATGGACAAGCAGGTGAGGTCTTGGTTTAATTTCAGTCAGTAGGTTGTAGTAAAGGTGAGTAGGAGGAAGAATTTGGCGAGAAAATGTAGAGGTCTGCCGAAGACATCAAGTCTTCCAACAACCTAAGAGGAAATACTTAGACACAAGATCTTTTCAAATTCAAGTCTCAAAGGAAATGAAAGAAATTATAACAACACTATGATCAAACTTTCATCATAATGTAGTCACAATAATTCAAGTGAATCAGTCAATCATAAACTCTTTCAGTATCCAAGGAAAACAAGAGGGAGCAAGAAAGTTGTCTATCATTAAACAAGAAATCTAAGATTACAAAGTATAACCATAGAATCAGAGTGTTCATTAAAACTTTACAAATCGGGAGCTCTTCTCTACCATCGACCATGACAAAATACCAAAACTAACTATTTATACTCAGAACTACTAGATCTCTTCAGAACGAGTTCTGGTTATTGCATTTAAGGCTTGGCGTCTGCATTTTCCTCTGTCAGATTGCACTTGCATTCTCTNGGAGATCTCGTTTACAAAAAATATAAGTGCTGGTGTTAAAAAACACCCAGTAGAACCCTGTTGTCTTCGACATAGATAATCTTCATGAAATGAGTTGACCTCTGTGCTAACCCAGCGGTCAACAAGTCTCAAATACAGATACATAACCAGAAACCAGAGGCTTTGCTAAAAATTTACAATACGGGAGCCTAGCTCTACCATCGACCATAACAAAATATCAAAACTGAGTATTTATACTCAAAACAACTTGCTCCCTTCAGAAGCACACTCTAGTCATTGCATTCAAGGCTTGTCGTCTGCATCTTCTTCTGTCAGACTGCACTTGCATTCTTCTGTCAGACGCGAGATCAGATCGGTATGGGCTTCACAAGAAAATCCATAACAGGGAACTTTCGGCTGACAGTCTGCCCTCCACGGCCAGATTTTCCATGCTTTCCATTTATGTGGTGAAACGAGGTTTCAACCACCTTCCCCTACTTCATCAACTACCTTCATCGGGATCAGGACGAAGCCTGACACCCATGAATTCTCCAGGCGAGCTCACAACTCCTTCGAGTCAATTTTGGCGCCTCCAGGCCACGCGGATCTTTCTCTGTGACCAACTCGGGCACTTTGGTTCTTTGTGCAGTGCCTTTTCCTTTGCCTCATGCGGCCGCGGGCCATGACCTCGTGCTTATCCATATGAAATCTCGGTATTTCGCATTTCGGGAGCCTTTACTCCCCTTGATTTCAAAAATCCCGATGCTCGCTCCTGCAAAAAGGCCCATTTGGATCAACGGTTGGATTTGCCTCGAATCTGACAGCCAGGATCAGCTCCTTGAACAATTTCAACCGCCCGCTGCTTCGACAGGCGCCTGCTTTTCATTTGGCCTCGCTTTCCATACGACCCTGGGCTGTGATCGTTGGCCCAATTCTTAGGCGCATCGCAATTTAGCGTTTCGCGAACTCAGGATGTGTTTCGTGCTCAAAACTCCGAGTCGCGAAATCGAGATCCCTTGGATCGAATGACACGCGTCCCTTTGAAATGAACGGCCCAGATTATTTCAGTGTTTCAGGACCTCGGGCCATCGACACTTCTCACCTCGGCCTTCTCGAAAGACTTTCTCTGTGGTTTGGATCCTACACCACGTGCCGCTCTAGAATGGACAGCCCAGATTATTTCACGTTTCGTGAGTCCTCATGATTCGACCCTTTGACTGCTCCATCCTGCGAGTCAGTGAAACGCTGATCCTGTGCCACGCGTCCCTTCAGTACCAACAGCTAAGATCGACCTCACGATTTCGGACCTCTGTTCGACACTAAACCTAGTGCAACTGCATGATCCCGATCACCCGATGGGCATCGATCTGATCTATCTGATGGATCTCTGCCACTGAAAATTGATCTTGCTCGCTCGCTTGATTTGAGTTGACATCAGACTGCTTCAAATGTTGCACCTGGTTCTCACGAATGCGGCCTGTTTGGCTTACTTGAATGACCGGCTGAGGGCCCGGGAAAACAAAAGATTAGAGGCAAAGATGAAAAGAGAAATGATCAGCCAAAGAGAAAATAGGAACGTTGTGGACCGATACTTCTTAGACAGGCTGACAAGGAAAACAGGTCGATCAAAAGGATGAAGGCAAACAGAAGACAAGCTACAAGTCCAGAGGGAAAACTTACGATCAGGTCTGCAAAAGGGGGAGGGATAGGCAAGGATACAGACTTAGGTAGAAACCACAAACCTTTAAGGTTTTGACAAATTTATGTGCTAACCGAGTCCACTCAAAATGTACACAACAACAAAAAGGTTGAGAAAGAAATGATAAAATAACTCTTACCCGTAGCTTAAATATTATTTCTTACACAACAAGAAGGTTGAGAAAGAAATGATAAAATAACTCTTACATGTAGCTAAAATATTAGAAATAAGAAATTACATTACCTACCTAACAAAACATACAATAAACAAAAAAAAATGGAAACTATAAAAATCTCCTTGAAAAATTGAGGCTAAACAGGACACAACAGAAATAATGACTGCCAACATCATAAACTACGCAAGGGTCTGCTAGACTGATGGTATTATCAACATCACCCAGACCAAAGGATGGTCTTTGTTATAATTCCCTTTTCTGTTTTTATCATTTTTGTCATTTTTCATCTATATTGCACGGGGACCCGTCCCCCCCAAAAAAACCTGCGTACTCTTACCCAAATTGCTAGGGACTTCATTGGGGACTCTGAGACTTGTTGGCCATCCCCAAGACGTTCCCGACAGATTTCAGGGACGTTACAAATAGATTTCAAGGACGTTACGAACAGATTTCAAGGATGTTCTAGGCAGATTTCAGGGATATTTTTGGGCAGATTTTGGGGATATTCAAGGCATATATCTTCAGTCTTGAAAATCATGGACATTGATGATTGGACAATAAGATCATTTTTCCCATCCATTATTTTTGAATTGCATTGAATCTAAATCTGTTGTAAAAGTTGTAGCTCAAAACATGGGTTTTGTATGATGGGTTTTGATTTGGGTTTCTGGTGATTTAAATATTGTATTTTCAGCAACAAGGTTACAACAAACAAAGTTTCCATGTCAAAAAAACAAGAAATGCAACATTTCAAAGGGCTGATC